>CAJHQP010000183.1:0-249437 GCA_905132765.1 Moricandia arvensis | reverse complement strand
CAGATTCTTCTCCTCTAAATGCTCCAAAAGCTCCAAGTATGTCCATATATCTTGAAAACGTTCATGGACCTATAAATACTCTAAAACATATCCTAGGCACATAATAGACCCTAAATAGAGCCTATAACATGGCCTAAAACTAGTAATAAATAGGCTATATCATCTAGGAAGAAAAAGAGAGGAGATCTAGATAGAAACACAGATCGGTTCATTGGTGATCTTCGACGGCTTGGCTCTGGAGTGCAACAAACGATGAACAACGAGGAGAAAGAGACACCGGCGAAAAAGAGGAGAGAGATGTTACCCAAGAGAGAACGAGAGGGAAGAGAAAAGGAGAAACCTTGACCGCTAGGATTTTCAAATCTCTCTGGAATTCTACATGGCTCCGCTCTGGTTTCTAAAGGGAATAAAAGAGAAGGGGGAGCCTTCTTTTTATAGGAAAAGAAGAGAAAGCTTCCGGGTTTACTACACATGCCTGAATAAAAGAAGGGAGAAGATGAACTTTGGTCCAAAGAAATTAAAAGATAAAAAGCCCACATACCGGTGGACTGGGATGTGACACCTTATCCCTTCATTTTTTGAAAGTTTTTGCATTCCAGCGGCACCTTATCCTCTCAAATTTTAAGGGGGTGAATAGCACACCCTCAAATTTGAGGGTGCACTATTTACTCCCTTAAAACACTAATTACTTTTCATTTTAATCGCTACAAATATATGTGTTTCATAATTGCATAAATAACTTTTATATATCAAATTTTAATACTTATCATTATGTTTTCTTAAAACTCTTTCAATTAAAATTATTTTGTTAACATTTTTGTACTATTTATAGCTATATTTGACTACATATTATTATATTTTTCAATTTTGTTTTTACTTTATTATGTTTCAGATAGTATGTTTTCTTGAGTTTTGAAAATTTAGTGTTTATAGTTAATTATTAATAATATTGAGGACTAAAGTATAAATTACTAATTCTTAGAAAAATAAATTTGAGGGTTATTGTTGGAGAACCATCCATTCATCCTCTTATTTTGAGGGTGGACCCCATTTAAAATGAGGGTGCTTGTTGGAGATACTCTTATCCCCTCAAATTTTAAGGGGGTGAATAGTGCACCCTCAGATTTTAGGGTCCACTATTTACCCCCTTAAAATACTATTTACTTTTCACTTTAGTCTTACAACTATATATGTTTCATAATTGCATGAATACTTTTTAGATATCATATTGTAATACTTATTGTTATGTTTTCTTAAAACTATTCCAATTAAAATTAATTTGTTAACACTTTTGTACTACTTATAGCTATATTTGACTACATATTATTATTTTTTTCAAAAATATTTTATTTTAATATGTTTCAAATAGTATGTCTTATAGGTTTTTGAAATTTTAGTGGTTATAGTTAATTATTAATAATATTGAAGACTACAGTATAAATTACTAATTTTTATAAAAATAAATTTGAGAGTGATTTCTGGATAACCAGTCTCTCATCCCCTTATTTTAAGGGTGGACTCATTTAAAATGAGGGTGGACACATTTAAAATGAGAGGGCTTATTGGAGATACTCTCATCTCCTTATTTTGAGGGTGAACCCTATTTAAAATGAAGAGGCTTGTTGGAGATACCTAGAACCCACAAATAGCTGCAAAAGATAATAAAGTATATGATGTTAATAATTAATTAATTTTTAAATATAAGGATATTGTCTACTGCAGTTTTGTAAATGGACCGCTGGGTATTGGGTGAGTAATGAGATGTGCGGTCTTTTCAAATATGTATGGTTTAAAAAAACGCATACTATGCCTTTTGTTTTATTTGAAAAAAAACCGGAAATGGTTAGAAAAAGTGATAGGTAACCAAAAGCTGACAACAACAGTTTTCAACAGTTCAATTTTTGATGCTTCTAACCCATTAATATATCTACTTCCTTACATCGATTTGGGTAATAGCACCATAATATTATATTTGATTTTATATATGATCGTTAAATTATATATATATATATATATATATATGTTAAATTTTGCCATTTGAATTGACTAGATAAGGGCATGCGTAGTAGTTGAAAGGCTCTTGGGTTCCTGAGAGACAAAAAAAATATTTTAAAAAATTGCATCAGCAATTGGCAAGGCAACAAATTGCATCAACAAGGAAACATCCGGCCAATATTATTAATATGATGTTCTAGTTGTGAAAATTATTCTCTTCACCTCTAACCAACATGAGAACTTATACATCTTTGTCCATGCTGAACCATGGCCAAGAAAACACAAATGATTCAAGTTAAGCTACTACGAAGATGGAAAATCAAATTATCATCTCCTCGATTGTACAACTTGAAGTTAATTTTCGTCGATTCTGAAGTTATGTGTTACTAAAATTTAGCTATCTGCTATATATTGTAATTTTTATAGAATATCTTGGTAGTATGTACAAATGTATTCTTGTAAAATGTCTATTTCAGAGGAAGAAAATTCAAGCAACTATTCCTCATGAATGTGTTTTATACTTTGTCGATGAATTCCGGCAAAACAATTGGTAATTTGTCAAAGATTTTAGTATAAAGACAAACGTTGGTAGAACCAGGACAACCAACAACATCTTTAAACTCAAATTCACTATATCAACCATAGTTAAGCACATTCATTTTGTATCATCTTCGTTGTACTTTCATCCTTCCTCTTTCGCTGATATTATCCACAGGAGGCTTGACTTCCAAATTGTTGTTGGTAAGTAATAATAGTTAGTAATTATATATGTTACGTTTCAGTTTATTAATTAAAAGTTATAATATTATGTATGTTTAATGAAAATATTTATTTCAGATAATATCGGCGTGGTAGTTAGTTGTGCACCATTCCAATTTTTTTTGAATGAAGAAACAAAGTTCAACGACCTTGCATTTCTGAGTTGCACAATAGAAGATGAAAGGTATATTCATTATGACTGTATAATACTACATAAATATACTATATAAATATGTTTGTTATACATAGGGAACGTAGAATCAAATGCCAAGCAGTAGGTGTCATTGCCGTTCGGTTTCAGAAAAATCTTGTTCGTTGTTAACAATCTGGAGATCTTGAAATATGCTTATTACGATTTTCGCATATTGTATTATTTTGTTCTTCTTCACTTGGTTAAATTGCATACTGCATTAATATGCCAACATCTTAATAATATTTACTACTGCATTAATATGTATTAATTTACCCCAAGTTTAGTTTTAATTGACGCCCTATTTTTGTTTTTCTTACAGTTATGCACGAATATAACCAGATATTGTAGAACCCTGATGTTCCTGAAGTTAATGAGTTACGAGCAAGGTATGTTATATAATATTTATTTAAGTTTATATTCTTTCTTAAAAAACATATTAAGTCACAATTTGATTATAACTTTAAACGCAGGTTCTTCGCACTTGAATCAGACGAGTGGAGTGATGGTTGTGTTGGAAACTCAAGTGTCGTCATAATTGTGTTATGTGTTTTTTTTTCATGTTGTTATGTGTTTTTTATTTAGGTTGTATTATATTGTTAAAACAAAACAGTTGAGAAAGATATCTCCACTTCTTGCTTTATATTTTACTCCAATGGTTCTTCCTTTATTTCTTCAAATTTTGAAGAATTGAACAATATTTCTTCAAATTTGAAGAAATATTGTCCAGTTCTTTAATTTTGAATGTGAACTTTCTTATTTACACATTAAGACTCAACTTTAATTTATTGTTAAATTTGAAGAAATACCGTTCAATTCTTCATTTTTTGAATGTGAACTTTCTTGTTTATACAAACTAAAAGACTCAAATTTTATTTATTGTTTTTATCAAAAAAAAAAAATTTATTTATTGTTATTTTATACTTAAACAAAGTAAAAGTGTTAATGTATTTGATAGTTTAGTTAACTAAACAAAGGGAGTTGTAACTAATCTATTCAGAAAAAGCGACATATCAAGAAGGCATGGCATGGCCGCAACCAATTTACGATAGTCGAGAACAATTACCAAAAAATCCCGGTTTTCGAAAAGACTAATATTATATCTATTAAAATTTTAATAATTTAAATGTCACATCTAAAGCCCTAATTTCCCCCTCTGAATGTTTGAGCATAATAGTCTACAAAACGTAATAATACAACTAGGCTATGATTTATTGATCCATTTGATTGGGGTTAGTACTGTTATACCTAAATTTACCCAGTTATACTACATGGCAAGACAAAGGCCAGGTTGTATTTGTTTAAATTAGCTTTACTTCAATTTTTTTATCTTTTAACATGATTAGATTACAAACACATAGGGGGTTAGCTGTCTAATCCAAATTATTCCGCATGCATGAGGATTGCTAAACAAACCTTAATACTCCATTCACTTACAACATGTAGTATTAAAGAGGAGGTTTATGGCAACTGTATCGAAAATATAAATCCATTCATTTACATACAACTCTTCGAAACCCTTTCTCTTAGTTTATATCCACTTATTTATTTTTTTTGGAGGGAGGGATTCTAGTAATATTTGTCGGTACTGTCTCTCTTTCATTTCAATCTTGAAACTTCAATCTTCAATGGAAGAATTCAAACTTAGTGCTCTACCCGAAGAATTAAAAGATTTGGTGGTCCATGGTGTGGCTAATAACTCTTTTCGCGATCTCGTTAGATTGAGAACTACATCGAAGCATATGAAGGAAATAACAGTGAGTCCATGAGTTTATGCGTCGCTTAATTTGTTTATGTGGCATTCGCACATTCCTAGGTGATACGTCCTAGATTCGGAAAGGATCACTCAAACGGTTTGAAAGATATGAACTCACCAAAAAGAGAGAACTGATGGATTGAATGGTGACACAATGTGTTGCGGATGGCACGATGATACTACCAGAGGGTTCGTTTGCTTCTTGATGTGACGCACAAGTCCAGCAAAACAAAGATTTGTTTAATCGGATATAACCTCACTAAGAAACCAAAATGCTCTAAACAAAGAACAAAGAGAATAAACTCAAAATAAGAAGAAATTGATTTATTTCTGCAGAAAGATTACATATTTATAGTAGCAAAGACATATGAAAAGACTTATAATTTTGTGGAAAAACATGCATAGAAAAATGCTAACAAAGACTTGACTAAATTATTGTTTTGACTGAAACTTGGACTACCTCTTGTTATAACCACGACCAGGACTTTGAAAAGTGAAGAATATGCTCCTGATATGGGCCAATACATATCTCTTTGAGGCCTGGTCGATATCCATCTTTTCTCTTAGCCAATATTTTATCGGTTTCTCCATTTGACCCAAACAAGTACGTTTTTGAATATTTTCGAAAACCATAAAGCCCAATGATTTCTTGGACATTTGAATCATGAATAATCTCCTTTTTCATGATTGAATTTGTCGTTGGTCCATCATAAATAAAGTTAGCCATTTCCAGTTTCTCGGGTGGTCGTACTAGCTCGGAAGATCGATCTAGCTCGCTCAGCTCGTCCAAATGAGTGTCAATCCAGCTCAGCTCGTCTAGGATAGTGTAATTCCAGCTCACTTGACTATTCAGCTCATATAAGATAGTTTCAATTAGCTCATCCAGCTCCAAGGCAGTGTCGGTCCAGCTCACCTGAATGCGCACATGTCTGAATTCGCGAGAACTAAAGATCACCTGGTTTGTAAATGATATAACTCCCACATCTGAACTCCTTTTGATATGATTCTTCTTCAAGGAGCTCCATAATTTAGTTGAGAACATTCTCCAAGTGATTTCATGCATAGAAGTATCGTGGTTTGGAAGATATGAGTCAAACAATGAACATATATCTTTACTGCTTCTCATGATCAAGCCATGCATGTCTGTTTTGCCCGGTGTTCTATCCAAGGGCACATCATTACCTCCCTCTTAAAAAGGATTTGACCTCAAATCCATTTTACCTGAATCGAAATAAAATGACTCAGACAAAACAAATTTTAAAATCATGTAAAATTCAATTAAGGAAATTTTTGGACAGAAACTTCCTTGGAGTTTTGAGCTTGTTTTCCTCAAGTACTTCCAGTTCCAAGTTCCTAATACATAAGACCTTTTTCTATCTCTTGTGCTTTCTCCTCTTGGGATTTGACCACGCTTATCATGTACTTTCGAAACAAAGTGCTTTCGGCTTCCACAAGGAATTGGCTGAGAAAACGCCCTAGGTTCAAGTCTTGCCACCGACTCCAATAGCTTCTTTGGTGGTGAACTCTTTGGTGCCTCTTTTGTTGGGTTTTATTTCAATCCTTGTGAGAAAGAAACAAGAGTACTCGGCTGTACCGGTTCAAGATGGTTAAATACATCACATGTCTGTTTATTTTCAAGCACAACATCAGTATGAGAAGAAAGAAGAGAACACTTAACTATCAAGGCAATTCAAACAAAGGTTTGTTGCTCCACGGTTTGGATATCAGCCGGATGTTTCTTCTTGCTCAAGTGTTTCTCATCTTGTAGTGCTTCCAATGGAGGCAAGGGAGCTAAAATGATGTTCTTAAGCTCCATGGGCACGTCCTTGGGGATTTGATTCCTGCCATGACACTTCACAGATTCATCAGAAAAAATAAAATTAAAAGTTTTAGAATTACCTTTGGCTTCTTGGCTAAGTGATGAAAGTTGTTCTGTCTTTGGTCTAGCCGGTTTCTCCTTATAATCAATTGGCTTTTGGCTCACTGCTTCAATTCTTGAGAATGGGGATGTGTGTGTGTGCTCTTGCTGTAGCTCTTCTTTAGGGCCTGAAATGTTGAGACCAACCTGAACCGATTATCAAGCTTTCTAGACCGTTGGGAACTTCTGTGATCATCACACCTACAACCATGATCTGCTCCATCCCTCAAGTACATGCATCTCCAAACCTCAGGCTGATGAGCACGGTAAATGCTTTCACCTTTTTTGAGGCTGAACCTGTTTATCCTGGACAATCAAAACAAATATTAAAATACCATGATCATATCTGCAAGACATGTGCTTGTTCAAATCAGATATCAAAGTCTCTTTCCAAAGAAGATGTAGCACACATTTCAACCTTTCAAAATGCACATCAAAGTAAACACTGCAGACCGGAATGGTATCAAGGCATGAAATAATATTGAGCATCTTCAAAACGTGTCTATCCTTCTCAAAACCAGAACACAAAAGAGTAAGTTCAGATTGAGAAACACTCAACAAAAGCTCAATATATTTTCCAAATAATGTGTTGAAAACCAAAATATTATCAAAGCTCAAAACATTACAATTCTCAAGCAATGATATCAACACATGCCAAGGTCTATCAGTTTCAACACACAAAATATCAAGATTCAAAACAGATTCACAAAAATCAGATTTAACTCTAGGTGATTTATGTGCCAGCAAAGTCTTAACCATAAATTCGTCCAAGGCATAGGTGGATGCAAACAAATTACTAGTGGTCACTGCATGTCTATAAGAACTCAGATTAAAGTTAGTTTCTTTGAAGACAAATGAATCAAACGATTTTCTAGCACTGAAAACCGGTTGTCGCAAATCAAGCTTTAATGACTTTTCATGATGATTAAAACCTTTGCTATGTTTCAAAAACTGATCAAAACTCAAAACAAGATTAGAATTGATGTCATTGCCAAATTGAAAACGTCTTTGATCAGAAAGTTTATCAGGTTCAAACATCTTAAAAGAGTTAATCATGTTTTCAAAAACTAAGTTCGAAACACAAAATTCTTTTACTTTGTCAAAACCAAAACGTTTTTCATCTTGAGAACTGATCTTAACAAATATTTCAGGAGGAGAATTAATCAAATCAAGTTTCTCACAGTGCTTTTGAATGTTTATGGACAAAGGCGTAAGAGTTGTGCCTGTATCAAAGCAAAGATGATTCTCCATATTGATGCATGTTATGATGGTGTTTCCTCATCAAAGATTGGACCAATTTCGTCTTCCTCATCAAATATGAGACCTAGATCATTGTTCAAATGTATCCTAGTGCCAAGAAGCGGTCTTGGATGTGGGTAGTCGAATGGCTCTTCCTCAAAATCCTGTGAAACTAGAACAAGACTACTCGGATACTCCGGTTCAAAACAGGTTAGTCCCTTAGTCTCTTCATCATCAAACATAAGATCAGATTTTTGAGAAGGAAGATCATTCATCCTCACAAATGATCAAACTTTCCAAAAGCTCTTCATCATATTCATCAAAAATGGGTAAAGAATCTGAAAAATCTTTTAGCTCTTCAAAGTTGTTTTCAGATTTACCTTTGGGTTCTTCACTGATGAATATTGATGGTTCAGCTACAGGTGCACATGTGGTTGTGCTCTTTGTGTGGCTCTTGCAGACGTCCTTAAGTGCTTTCATAATCTCTTTCTCAAAGTTTCACATATCTCTTGGACATCAAACCGACGAAAAGCCTCCTTTGATCAGCTTCATCTCTAGACGTTTTGAACTGCTCCTTGCACCTCCTCTTTGGCATCTTATGTGTCCTTCCTTGGGTTGGCCTTTCCTGCAAATGAACAAACTCATCAAAAGTATTCAACAAATTTTGGGATGAAGATTTAGAGATAGCTTGTTGTTGAGATTTTTCGTTGCTACTCCTCCTTTGAAGTCCAAACAACTTAACCTGAAAATTTCTCAACACAAAAGGTTAACAGATAAAAATAATCCTCACACTCTCAAGTGTTTAATCTCCCCCACTCAAGTGTTTCACTCGAAATTTGGATGGTCACTCAAGAGTTTCTTCTCAAAGTTCTAAGAAAGACAAACCAAGTTTCCCAATGGGTTTTTCCAAGCAAACAAACAATGAAATGAGATAGGAAGATAAGAAATTTGGATTTTGGTATCCGCTTTAACCTCCTCAAAGGCCAGATTTCCCCTCGGCCATCAGGCTTTCTCTTCCACCACCAAACCACACATCAAACTTTTCGAATATATATTTTTTGACTCTATTTTTTCTCTTTTCTTTTGATCTTTTTTATATAGTAAATGGTAATGAGTGGCCCAGATTCAAGATAAAAAGAAGAAGAATTGTTTGAATAAATTTAAATGGAAGATGAGAAGAATGGATAGATGATACCGATTGAGTGGCTCTGATACCACTTGATACGTCCTAGATTCGGAAAGGATAACTCAAACGGTTTGAAGGATATGAACTCGCCAAAAAGGGAGAACTGATGGGTTAAATGGTGACACAAAGTGTAATAACCCTCACGAGCCAATGAATTTTTGGTCGAGAAAAAATATTTTCGACCAGTTCAGAGTTGGTCGACCAGATTTAAAAATAAAATCGACCCGATGAAATAATGTCTCAATGGGACTGTCATGTGGTTGTAAGGACTTCCCTTGATAATTCTGGTCGAGTATTAAATATTATGGTCGAGTGCATATAAGCTGGACGATATTTTACGAAAGCAACACGAGAGCTAAAGGACAAGAAATATTTAGTCAAAAATTGTTCAGAATTATGGAGCAGCTTCCTAAATAATTCTGCCTAGTCATGTACTTCACATTCTTAGTTGCTTGATCAGTAACCAAGTCACATGCCATTCACCTTCCTGCTTGCTTGCTTCTGTAGTAAATGGCACATGACAATCACAAGCTGCCTGCTTGCTTGCTGGCTCACATTTATAAAATAAAAATCATGTGGCTGGAAAGATTTCTTCTTAGCAAGGAAACTGTGAGCTGCTTGGTTGCTGGAGAAGCTGAAGCAGGACACCAGCTGTCCCTTGCACACCAGAGCTTTGTGTTAACCTGGACACTCAGACAAAGCTCATCTCAGCTATATAATCCTCTCAGTCACCTGCTTCCCACGTTCTGAAACAGAAAGCACAAACCAGACAGAAAAGTTCAGAGAGAAAGAGAGAAGAAAGACAGAAAAATCTGTGAGAAAAATTGAGAGAAAAATCAGAAGAGAGATCTGAGCATGAACGACCCTTTCCAACCTTCTTGTGCCTTGAATCAGTGACTGTGATGTGTGGAATAATTATTAGATGGTCCAGAAGCTTCATGAGATCACTTCCCAGGATATCAATCTCAAATATGGAACCGGTAAGACCTTAAATCTGTTTGTTCGGATCAGTTTAATCAGATCAGTTTAGGGAAGCTTCATGTCTGGAGTACTGTTAGTACTGTTATAACTAAGTTTACCCAGTTATACATGTCAAGGCAACGGCCGGTTATCGGCAGTGGATTTAAAACCCTAAACCCTAGTATTCCCAATGTTTATATTCACCTATAGATTTCATATATATCTTACTATCCTTTTACGTTTCTTATAATTGTTAAAACAAAAAATATGGGAAATTTTATAATTTAATAAGTATAAGTATAAAGTGTTATTTATAATTAATTATAAAGTGATGTTGCAATACTCTGTTTTGCATGTTCTTAAAATGACTTTATTTTCGTTAGTAGATATCTTTATTAATAGAGTTATACACATACTTAAAGGGGTGTTTCACTAAGATATTGCAAAATTTGGAGTTTACTTCTTAACTACAACGGGTCCCACAACATACGACAAAAATAAATACTTGTTGTTTTGTATGTTCTTAAAATGATATTAAATACTTTAATAGATAACTTTTACATTACTTCCTTCAGTACTCAACTAACTTTAATTATTCTTAGTTTTACTTAAAATAAGTAATAAAGTGAATGTCAACAAATTTATTTCAAGGTTTATATATTACTTTCATCTAAATCTATATTATAATAGGAGAGTTTACTCTCTCCCCTTCTGCCACGTGTCTATTTCGTAATGGGCTTTTAAAAAAAAAAGAAATTGGTTGTTGACTATGAGATTTGAACTCTTTACCTCAATATTTATTTGATTGAAATAACCAACTGAACTACATGAGATTTTGTAAACTAGAAATCAAATTTTATATAATAATATTACAGTTTCGTCTTTTCCAAGGGTGTCTATGTCAACATTAAGTGGGTCCCACATATTTTTTTTTTAAATCGTATGTTGCATACTAAAAGAGTCGAACCTTTCACTTCAGTGTTTATTTGATTGACATAACTAACTCAGGTACAAGAGATTTTTTTAAAATTGATGGCGGATTTTTTACTTATTTTGAATGAGACATGGCGGTCGAGGCATTACAAGTGGTATTACAGCTGGTTAGCCATCTCGATTTTAACCTGAGAGGCAACTTGAGACCTGTCGTGGGGCACAACGAAGACGTTTTATTATTTGAGAGGAGGTGAATTGAAACATTCCGAGCTGTGATATATATAAAAAGGCTTAAGAGAATTGATTTAGTTACTTATGTTACCAAAGTTGACTTACCTTTTCCGTCACACATCCGTTTAGAACTCCAGAGTTAAGCGTGCTTAGGTTGGTATAGTGAAATGATGAATGAACTATTGGGAAGTGATTCATGATACCATGCGAATGAATCTAAAACACGAGGAATGTCGGGTGGTGATTATAGGGTCAGTAAACAATGATTTGGAGACTTTGGAAAAATTAACGAACCGATCGTCAGATGGAATGGGATCTACGGGTTGAGATCGCGAATATGAGCAGCCCATTAACCGTGGGCGGTCGGGACGTTACATTATTATTCCATGTCAACAAGCAAATTAAAAATTTCATCCCTACATATAAATTAGAAATTTTCATAAAGTAGTACGAAAAGTTTTAGGGATTAAACTTCCTGATCTTCAAACTATCTTATGTACATAACTTAATGTCGTAATCTTCCTAATTTTTATTTGGCTTTCTAATGAAAATTACTCTTCACTTGAAGACATAACAAAACGGAAGTGAATTCAATGGAAGTGATAACTCCAATATTGCAATACAAAAAAAAACAAAGATTTAGATAAGATACGAACAACAAAATCGTATACACACGTAAAGCTTAAAAAATGGATCCGGCCCCGCGCTTGCGCGGGGGCTATATTTCTAGTAAATGTTAATAACAAAGTACTTGAAATTATTAGTTTGTTTGAAAATGAACAAAAAATGTTTGTTTATTTATTTTATGTAATGTGTATGAATTGTATCATATAGTAATCTTTAATTTCTACATTGGGGTTGTTGAATAAAAGATTCAACAAATTCTTTATATCATTGTAATGTTCACCAGTTAAATCGAAATCGTGTAAATGAAATAATCAAGTTTGCTACTGATTCTTAAACACATTTTATTTTATTTTTAAATTTGATTTATTTCATTCTTAGATATTGTAATTATAGACATTCCTTCATTGCGAAACTATATGCTTAATGTAAGAAATTATCTTTGGAAAAAAGAAAAAGAAAAAGAAGATATTTGCTAACCATAATTAGCTTGTTCATAAACCACCTGTCAAAGCTAAAATTGTTTGTATGTGTGACGCAAAAGAGGTACGTACTTGTTGGTCGTTATTACTTTATTGACAAAATCAATGGACAAGAGCTCTTGGCTTTATTCATCTCTCATTAGCTGTTACATTTATCACGCGGATTATGATCTCAACTATAGATTTGACAAAATTGACGGACTAGATCTTTTAGTTTTCTTCCTCTACCTCCCGTCCTTCTATTCTCCGCATCGTCTATGTCTTCCTTCATTCAATCAAAAGCCCTAAAACTATACCCCAAACCTTTTTTCATAAATAATTAATGCTAAATCAACAAATAAGAATTTAAATTATGTAAATTTCTTAAACTAACACCAAACATTTAAATTTTATGATAATTATTCTATGAAAACTTTGATCTCGTATTTTATATCTAAATATCATATAGTTGATCATATGTTAGTCATTATTGAGGTAATTATTTTGTAGATTATGTACAATGTTTTAGAATAATATAATATTTTTTATAATTTTGGTTATAATACTTTTTTATAAATCTAATGAATGATTTTGTTTTAGAATAATTTGGTTAATCATTTAAGAGACTTATTTATTTGGTTTTCCTTTATAAAGACTGAAATTGTTTGTTTCAAAAAACAGAACCAAAATTATTTGTTTATTTATTTATGTTATGTGTAAAAATTGTAGTATCATATATCTTTAATTTCTAAATTTTAGGTGTTGAATAAGAGATTCAGCGTTTGGGTTTCATCATTATTTTTAATCGTAACGTTCACCAGTTAAAGGAGGTGTCTAATCGGTTTTGAAATAGAACATGAAACAATGTGTTCAATATTTTATGTCATCTTGTTTATTGGTTTTGAATGGACTAATAAAGTTTAGAAACAAGTGATGTTATTAAAAAAATAATTAAGAAACAAGTTATTTATTTTTCAAGGTGTGTAATCATGACATCTTTAGAATATTTCTGCAGTCGATTTTGTGTAAGTCGGTTGGTCGGTTTATTCAACCAAACCTCACATCATTCTAAATTTGGTCGGTTTAAAATGAAGTTGGTTATATCAAGTGATATATTTATTAAACCTTTAATTTGGTCTGTTTAACTATGAAGTTGGTTATATTATAAACCGATCCAAACCATTACACCACATGCAAGTGGAGGATTTGTATTGACAACCTTTCGTCTTCTATAGGACGTGTATTGATTCAACTGCATTTTATATTAATTTTCCGTATTTTTTTTTCAGCAGTTGTTTCGTCTCTTTTGCGAAAAATATCAATCTTTAAAAATGGCTACATCTTCTTCATCTTCCGAAGACCATTTATTTGTCCATTATTCCTCTTCATACTCTTTTTCAGACACCTCATCGGATTCTCCATCACATGCTCTCACTATTACACCTTTTAACGGCGTTTCTGAACGAGCCTCCGTTACGTCAGTGGGTCGCTTTGAGAACGTCATTTGGTCGGGTCCTGATAGTTGTCCATCGTTACCTCTTGTTGGATACACGGTGATTTTTAGTGAGTTCTCCGAAATCGGATTCCATCAGAACCTTTCCTGGATTATGGTGGAGTTGTGCGGCTTGTTCCGCATTGCCCCAAGCCAACTGATTCTCCGTTTCTGGGGACTTATACATGCCCTTCAGGTCCTTTCATTCTTGTCCGCTGTAGAAATAATTGGTAGCATTGGTCGCTATTTCCTTCTGTATTCGAAAATTGGAGAAGGGTCTCATCGTTTTAGTTGTTACGATGTCCTCGTTGTAGGTCCCCAGCGGAACTTCTGGAGTGGATCGAAAACACACCAACATGTAGCAAATATATTTTCGCTCTTCACCTCGGTCCGAGACCTAACAGATTCTGTCTCTCCTGGTCGCCTTCATGTATCTATAATTCTAAGATTTGAGTACAAGTTTGGTGTGCAACGTCAGACTATTGCATGATATTTAATGTCCAAGTGATTTTCCATTTGTAGGTGTGTTGCCAAAGGATCCAGCTGAATCCATTGCGTTCCCAGAAAATCTGTTGAATCTAGCCATTAACCTCTGTGATCTTTGCTTTTATGCTGCATCCCGACATCATCAAGATGACTTCATTGGTGTCAACTGACGATCATTTTTTTGTCCCACTGGGTAATTGTTCTTTGTTTAGTTTTTCTTGTTTACATCTATTACATCTTTTAACAACCACTTATCTTTGTAGAATCAAAGGATGCCTTAATCGCCGCCCACGACCATTTTGATTCCCTCTCTCTAGCTTCATCTAGATCGGTTGAGAGATCTCCATCCCAGCTTTTCCATGAACCAGGTTTTCATTCTCCACCGAATAGGGGTGAAAATCCTTCAAGTTCCAAACGACCATGTCGTTAGAATTTGCCATCAGTTGGGAATTTACCTTTGTTTTCAAAAATTGTGATGTGCATTCTTGAATCACTCTAGCTATATTAGGAAAACAATATTTTAGCTTGTGATGGTGTTATTAATCCCCTTCCTTATATCAAATTAACTGTTTTTCAACTCCAAACTTAAAATTTCATTTCACATAATTTTACATATATTTCACAAATTAACTTTCATAGATACAGTTTAATATACTACTAAAATTTATGTTTAATTTAATCTAAGATTACAAAATTCACCAAAACACTATCCTTCTTATGTTCTGATTTAGTAGCAAAGGTCTTGTTTTTGGAGAGAAAACCATCAACTTTTAATTTGAGATTGCATTTACGAAAGGAAGTAAACAACAACCGTTTGCCAGTTTTGAGCTGATGATTCCTCTGCCGCTTACATGTTGTTGCCTTGCTCTATAAAGCTAGGTAAACTTAAGAAACTATAAGTAACAATTTTGTCCCAATAATACATGCCAAAAAAAATATTTATACAAACCACCAATTTTAATAGTTTACTGTACATTCTAGAAATAATTATTTTATATATTTTAACACTTAATATATTAGTAGGCCTTTAAAAAAAGGAAATAACCGGCTAAATGAAACCATCTTTGGCCAGAACTCATAAAACTTTATCAGGGCGAGGGAACATGCAACCACTTGGCCCATGTTGTTGCCTTGATATGTACAATTAGGTAAACTTAAGAAACTCTAAATAACTATTTGGTTCCAATAAATTTTATTCAAACCAAAAACTATATTTATACAGACCAACAATTTTAATAGTTTACTGTATATTATAAAAAATTATTTTATATATTTTAACATTTAATATATTTATATGAATTTTGTTTTCTTAAATGAAATAACCTGTTAAATGAAATCACTTTTGCGACTCATAAAACTTTATCATGACGCTTGAGAATTTGAAAAATCAGTTTAAGCTTTTAGAATGTCTTATGGCACCTTAATCTCATAGGCATGCCTTAAAAAAAATTAGAACATTATGGCAAGGAAATAATGTGTTTCGTAAGGAAAACATAGACTGAATGCAAGGGAACCGCAACCACTTAGTTCAAGCTCAAAAAATAATTAAATTACGCTTGAGACATTGAAAATTTTATTTTAGCTTTTAAAAGGTCCTCTCGCACCTTAGTGTCACTGGCAGGCCTGAAATAGAACAAAAAAGAAAACATTGGCAAGGTGATATTTGCAAGCAACTAGCAGACTCAAACCATAACAACTTTTTGCCATTTTTGAGCTAATGATTCCCTTGCCGTTTACATGCTGTTGCCTAACTCTGTACAACTAGGTAACTATTTGGTCCCAGTACAAACCAACCATTTTAATATTTTATAGTATATTCTAGACAATAATTATTTTATACATTTTAATATTTAATATATTAATATGAATTTTTTTAACAAGGAGATAACCAGTTAAAGAAAACCACATTTGCGACTCATAAGACTTTATCAAGACGTTTGAGAATTTTAAAAATTAGTTGAAGCTTTGAGAACGTTCTTTGGCACATTAATCTCATAGACATGCCTTAAAATACTCAGAAAATTATGGCAAAACAATAATGTGTTTCACAAGGAAAACAAAGAGTGATGGCAAGGGAACCGCCACCACTTGCCCCAAGCTCAAAAAATAATTAAATTACGCTTGAGACGTTGAAAACAATATTTCAGCTTTTAAAAGGTCCGTTCGCACCTTAGCGTCACTGGCAGGGCTAAAAGGAAACCAAAGGAAACATTGGAAAGGCGATAATGCATTCACAAGTAACTAGCAGATTCAAAGCAAGTAAACAACAATCATTTGTCAGTTTTGAGCTGATGATTCCCTTGACGCTTACATGTTTGTTGCCTTGCTCTATACAACTAGGTAAACTTAAGAAACTCTAAGTAACTATTTTTTCTCAAAAAAATTTATACAAGCCAAAAATAATACTTATTACAAACCAAGAATTTTAACAGTTTAGTATTTATTGTAGGCAATAATTATTTTATATTTTTAATATTTAATATATTAATATGACTTTATTTTTTATTTTTAAACAGAAAATAACCGGTTAATGGAAACTAACTTTGGGAACAACTAATAAAACTTTATCAGGGCAAGGATACATGTAACCACTTGGCCCATGCTATTGTCTTTCTCTGTACATTTAGGTAAACTTAAGAAACTATAAGTAAATATTTACTCCCAAAAAAGTTTATACAAGCCAAAAATTATATTTATATAAACCAACAATTTTAAATGTTTACTGTATATTCTAGGCAATAATTATTTTATATATTTTAATATTTAATATATTAATATGATTTTTATTTTTTTTTAAAGAAAATAACCGGTTAATGGATACTACATTTGGCAAGAACTAATAAAACTTTATTAGGTCAAGGGAACACGTAACCATTTGGCCCATGATGTTGTCTTGCTCTGTACAACTAGGTAAACATAAGAAACTCTAAATAACTATTTAGACCCAATAAATTTTATACAAGCCAAAAATTATATTTATACAAACCAATAATTTTAATAGTTTATTGTATATTTTACGCAATAATTATTTTATATATTTTAACATTTAATATATTAGTGTGGCTTTTGTTTTTCTGTTTTAAAAAGGAAATAACCAGTTAAAGAAACCACCTTTATGACTTATAAAACTTTATCAGGATGCTTGAGAATTTGAAAAAATAGTTTGAGATTTTAGAATTTCTTTTGGCACCTTAATCTCACAAGCAGGCCTTAAAAATACTCAGAAAAATTATGGAATGGGAATAATATGTTTCGAAAGGAAAATATAGACTAAGTGCAAGGAAACCCCAACCACTTGGCCCAAGCTTGATAAATAATTAAATTACGCTTGAGATATTGAAAAAATTATTTCAGTTTTTAAAAGATCCTTTCGCACCTTAGGGTCACTCACTAGCCTTAAAGGAAACCAAAAGAAATATTGGCAAGACGGTAATGTATTCGCAAGCAACTGGCAGATTGAAAATAAGTAAACATCAACCATTTGCCAGTTTTGAGCTGATGATTCTCCTACCGCTTACATTATGTTGTCTTGCTCTGTACAACTAGGTAAACTTAAGAAACTCTAAGTAACTATTTGGTCCCAATAAATTCTATACAAGCCAAAAATTATATTTATATAAACTAACAATTTTAATTGATTATTGTATATTCTAGACAATAATTATTGTTTATATTTTAACATTTAATATATTAATATTCATTTTGTTTTTCTTATAAAAGGAAATAACTGAAACCACCTTTTGTCAGAACTCATCAAACTTTATCAAGGCAAGGGAATATGCAACTACTTGGCCCATGTTGTTGCCTTTCAACGTACAAATAGGTAAACTTAAGAAACTCTAATTAACTATTTCGTCCCAATATATTTTACACAAGCTGAAAATTATATTTATAAAAACCAAAAAATTTAATAGTTACTGTATATTCAAAAAGGAATTATTTTATATATTTTAACATTTAAAATGATTATATTACTTTTGTTTTTTAATGAAATAGCCAGTTAAATGACACCACCTTTGCGACTCATAAAACTTTATCACGGCGCTTAAGAATTTGAAAAAAAAATAGTTTAAGCTATGAGGATGTCTTTCGGCACATTAATCTCACAGGCATGCCTTAAAAAACTAAGAAAAATATAGCAAGACAATAATGTGTTTCGCAAGGAAAACATAGACTCAGTACAAGGAAACCACAACCACTTGAAGCAAGCTAAAAAAATAATTAAATTACGCTGGAGACGTTGAAAAAATTATTTCAGCTTTTAATAGGTCCTCTCGCACCTTATAATCACTGGTAGGCCTTAAAGGAAACTAAAAGAAATATTGGCAAGGCAATAATGTATTCGCAAACAACTGACTGATTGAAAGCAAGTAAAAAACAACCGTTTGCCAGTTTTGAACTGATGATTCCCCAGCCGTTTACATGATGTTGCCTTGCTTTTGACACTAGGTAAACTTAAGAAACTCGAAGTAACTATTTGGTCTGAATAAATTTTATACAAGACAAAAATTATATTAATACAAACCAACAATTTTAATAGTTTACTATATATTGTAGGCAATAATTATTTTATATATTTTAATATTTAATATATTAATATGATTTTTGTTTTCAAAAAAAAAATAACTGATTAAAGGAAACCACATTTGGCAAGAACTCATAAAACTTTATCAAGGCAAAGGAACATGCAACCACTTGGCCCATGTTGTTACCTTGCTTTGTACAACTAGGTAAACTTAAGAAACTCTAAATACCTATTTGGTCCCAATAAATATTATACAAGCCAAAAATTATATTTATACAAACCAACCATTTTAATAGTTTATTGTATATTCTAGGCAAGAATTATTTTATATATTTTAACATATAATATATTAATATGCCTTTTTTTAAGGAACTAATCGGTTAAACGAAACCACATTTGCGACTCATAAAACTTTATTAGGACGCTTGAGATTTTAAAATTTTAGTTTAAGCTTTTAGAATGTCCTTTGGCACCTTAATCTCATAGGCATGCCTTAAAAACTCAGAAAAATATGGCAAGGTAATAATGTGTTTCGCAAGGAAAACATAGATTGAGTGCAAGGGAACCGCAACCACTTGGCCCAAGCTCAAAAAATAATTAAATTAGTCTTGAGACATTGAAAAACTTATTTCAGCTTTTAAAAGGTCCTCTCGCTCCTTATGGTCACTGGCATGCCTGAAAGGAAACCAAAAGAGACATTGGCAAGGCGATAATGTATCTGCAAGCAACTGGCAGATTGAAAGCAAGTAAACAACAACCGTTTGACAGTTTTGAGCTGATGATTTCCTAACCGCTTACATGTTATTGCCTTGATATGTACAACTAGGTAAACTTAAGAAAATCTAAGTAACTATTTTGTCCCACTAAGTTTTATTCAAGCCAAAATTTATATTTATACAAATCAACAATTTTAATAGTTTATTGTATATTCTAAGAAACAATTAATTTATATATTTTAACATTTAATATATTTATATGACTTGTTTTCTTTAAAAAAAGGAAATAACCGGTTAAAGGAATCCACCTTTGCGACTCATAAAACTTTACCAGGACACTTGAGAATTTGAAAATTTAGTTTATTAGACTGTCCTTTGGAACCTTAATCTCACAGGCAGACCTTAAAACTCAGAAAATTATGGCAAGGCAATAATGTGTTTCACAAAGAAAACATAGATTGTGGGCAAGGGAACCGCAACCACTTGGCCTAAGCTCAAAAATAAATGAATTATGCTTGAGATGTTGAAAAAGATATTTGAGCTTTAAAAGGTCTTCTTGCACCTTAGGGTCACTGGCATGCCTGAAAGGACCAAGGGTGGTCCTAAGTTATCATCGATTCCCCATTTCTCATATGGTGCCAGGAAGTACAGAGTGCGCAACAGATGCTTCTCACAGCTGTTGACAATGCTTCGAGCACTCTTTATTGCTGAGATGATAGACAAAGGAGAAGAGTTTATGGAGGCTTTCACAAAAAGTGTGATGAAGCTGAAGATATTGGAAATTGGGAATTGTTTTGGAACATGTTCTTAATCTCATCTGGACTGAATCAGAGTTCCAAAACGTCAAGATAAAGAGTATAACCAAGCGCTGAATGGGAGGCAACCAATTGTTTAGTAAGTTTTCAATTGGTTTTTACTTATTCTAGTTTTAATTTCGGTTTTTATTTTACTTTTCAAGGTTTTTAAGAGAAGGAATAGAATGTTCGAGTTCACCATATCGGTCGACACTCACAACGCACCATTGGTCGATACTCCTTTCGGAATTCGGTGTAGTCGACTTTCTCTACAACCTTTATTTATTATTTAGTTATCCTAAACCATATCAGGACTTGTTTACACTAGGGACAGTGTAATTTAAGTCTGGGGGAGGTTCACTAATGCTTTTTATTGTTTTGAGCTTTTATTTTCTACATCTATATAAGTTTGTCAAAAAATTATTGAGTAAAAAAGGGGATTATGATCAGATTTATATTTTTACTTGTTCACTAACCACTCTATAACATCATTTTTAGACTTGTTGCTTCAAGAGAGTACTAGAGATACCAAAGTGGATCATCATGCCACTATATCACATTTTCTTAGAAAGTTTGAAGGAACCAAAGCTAACCTCCAACCTAATACTTACTTAGTTGCTTGCTTTGGGGTCTGGCATATATTGGGTCAGATTCCTTCTGCAGGGCTGGAAGGTAAAAGTCTGTGTGCTTCTGATTCCCTTCTCTGGCTCTCTTCATCATCTATTAAAAGAAAGAAAGAAAATATTAAGATGATTTCCTGAGATGCATGGGGTAGGTACATTACCGATGACCCCACTATTCTAATTAAAAGGAATGATCACACATCGTTGGAAGAGAGGGGTAAGTACATTACTGATGACCCCACTATTCGCCTACACTTTGTCAAAGAAAAAAAAAGAAAAAAGAAATCAAAAATAAGATGGCAAGATGGACTGTATTAGCATCATTGTACATTGCGTTTGAGATTTAAAAAGACTCAGAGAAGAAAGAAAAAAAGGGAAGAAAAAGATCAGAGAAGACTACTACCTGTGTGTTCAGAATACTTGCAGGGGTAAGAGTCCATGTGTCCTTTGAGCTAATTACCTGATCCTTTTCTGAACACACAGGTAGTAGTCTATTACTTGTGTGTCTTTTCTGAACACGCATGTAGTAGTCTCTGCATATCACATGTGAGCTAATTAGCTCACAGGTAAGAAAACTCAGAGACGAAAGAAAAAAGGAAGAAATGGATCATAGAAGACTACTACCTGTGTGTTCAGAATACCACGTTGTTTCCCTATTTCAGGTGGTAAACACACTTGACTAAGTACATTGGCTAAAAACACACTTGACTAACCTAGCTCACATGATTATATGCAGGTAATAGACTACTACATGTGTCTTCTCTGAACACACAGGTAGTAGTTTATTACATGTGTGTCTTCTCTGATCTCTTTCTTCCCTTTTTTTTCTTTCTTCTCTGTGAGCTAATTACATGTGTGTCTTTTCTGAACACACAGGTAGTAGTCTATTACCTGCATATAATCATGTGAGCTAGGTTTTTAGAAACAAACGAGAGTTCATCGAGGAACCTAGTGAACATATCGAATTAGGTCGTAATGCTTGACTCAAGCGACCATCGATCGATGCTAGTTCAATAGCGTCGATCGACGGTAAATCCGAGTTCACAACGAGAGTTGGAACAATTATTTAGTCAATAGATTAGACTCACAGCGAGAGCTGTTCGTCTTTTATATTAGATATCGATTTATATGACTAATACCCTTAGCTTCTATCCACTATAATCCTGATTACCTGAATGAAACCCTAAGTCTAGCAATCCTTCCTTCCATAAAACAACAAACTCCTTGCTTACTCATTACTCTATATATTATCTGACCTAGCGTAGTCTGAAACTCAAGTCTATTGTGTGAGATATCGAGTCCATGTGGATACGATCTTAAGTACTGCAATCGATCTATTATTTGACAGAGTTGCTCTTGGGGTAATTTGAGCACATCAGATTCTTCTGCCAATCACATTTTGTTGCCTTGCTCTGTACAACTAGAAAAACTTAAGAAACACTATGTAACTATTTGGTCCAAATAAATTTTATACAAGCCAAAAATTATATTTTTTCAAACCAACAATTTTAATAGTTTATTGTATATTCAAAAAATAATTATTTTAAATATTTTAACATTTAATATATTACTTCTGTTTTATTAAAAAATGAAATTACCAGTTAAAGGAAACCATACTGTACTTATTTTATCTATTAAAAAGTCATCTCCCACCTTATGCTCACTGGTAGGCCTGAAAGAAACATTGGTAAGGCGATACTGTATTCGCAAGCAACCGGAAAACTGCTGGCAAGGTAACAACAACCTTTGGCCAGATTTAAGAATCTCACGCTTTTGCAAGCAACGGTCATCGTAAATATGAAATCTTCTAATCTAAAGATCAAATTAGTAGCGTTTACAGACCAAGCCGAAAAAAACAAGATAATCGTAGTGAGCTCAACGTAAAACAACAATACACCAAAAAATAAACGGTAAACTGACTAACACTCCCCCTGAATGAGTGACTAATTAGCTGAACACCCATATATATCACCCAAACAACAATGTCGCTACTTTGCACGTTGATCGATTATGACTGCCTTTGTTCCATTTGGTACACACGTACCACCTTTTATCCTTCATTGTTGATTGACTTTGCTGGGAATGTGTTGTCTTCTTTGATTTTGGTTTTGTAGAACGGTGGGTTGGCTTCTTTGAATTTTTTTTTCTCACCCTGAGTTGGTTTCTCTAATGCTGGGCTACTCTGGAAAAGTCATTTTCTCACCATGGGGGATGGAGTGATCGGTGTTGTAATCTTTGCCGATTATTTTGGTTTCTTTCTTGATGACGGATTCGTTGATGGCGTCCTCCGCGATAGATTGGTTTGCTTCTGTTTTATTGGAGTATTGGCTACTTGACTACGACCACGTTTCTTTGTTGATGTATTACGTGAAGACTGATTATTACCTTTCTTTGTCGCTGGAGTTGGATTGCTCGTACTTATTTTTTGGTTCTTCTTTCTTAATAGTTTATGCTTGAATTGCTTGGCTTTTCAATTGCAGATAAGCATCTCTTCATCTTTGGTTTACCACGTTGTGTCCCTATTTCAGATGGCAATGACACTTGACTAAGTATATTGGCTGGTGGTATCAAATCTTCATATGTAGGGTTAATAGCTTATGTGTAAGGTGCTACCAAGCATCCCTTTGTGTAACGAGGATCCACCAGGGTAGCTTCATCAATTTTCTGACATTGAGCTACTTTAATTGCGTGCTTACATGGTATCTTATCGAGATCATATTGCTTACAAATACAACTCCTCTGCAAAAAAGGATAGTCTATGAATCAAAACTGAGACAAATGAGTCACTCTAAAGTATTTGTTTTCATACCTTTTCTATAGCAACCATACAGTTTATTTCTCTACCAGTAATATAGATACGACTTGAATCAATGGGTTGAAAATTTAATGTACTCATGTTGACGTGTCTCATATGCAGAACGAGTTCAACTTTTTCTGTGAAGTTTGTTTTCAATGAGGCAGCTTTCTCTCGCCTTTCTCCAAACCATCTTGAAATTATCTTTCTAAGAGAATCCACAAAATAGACAAGAGGAAACACTCTTGATTTCTTAAGCACGCCATTGATGCATTGTGAAAATTGCTTGTCATGATATCATCATATTTGTCTCCTGAAAATTTTGAACAAGCCCACATTCTAATATCTGCAATTTGAAAATTGTCGTATAGGTCGTTGTTTTGACGCCTGATGACTTCAAAAATGTCGTCAAATTCCACATGTCAATATAACAAAGCAGCCTTTTCTGCCAAAGCTACAAGTGGGTTCTTTTTGAGTTTTCCGACCATGTTTTGTCCAAGGTGATATAGACATATGCCCTTATAAGATTCACGGAAAACATTTGTAAGAGCCTTGGCTATTGCTGGGCATCGGTCAGAGATGAAAGCCAAATCTTTGCCATCACTTATCACACCACGCAGCTGAGTAAAAAACTATTCCCAAGCTGCATCCTCTGCTTTTACAACCCCAAAAGTTATAGGATATATACCCCTATTTCCATCCTGACATTCAGCCACTAACATAACACCTATGAACTTACCATTTAGATGTGGTCCATCTACAACAATAACCCTCCTCATGTACGAAAAGCCTTTGATATATGAAGCAAAAGAAATGAACAAATACATAAACCTCTTCTTAGCATCAAGTTCAAGCTTCGTTATTGTAACTAGATTGGCCTGCTTTATTTTGTATAGATACAAAGGCAAGTCCCGATAGCCACTGGCATGAGTGCCTCTAACCATGTCTCGTGTATATGCCAAGGCGCTATGAGCCTTCGTATAACGAATGTCAAATCCATAAATTTCCCTAATATAGTCCATTATATGTTTAGGCCGGATTCTTTTAAGATCACTACCCCCACTAAATTCCTCAACATACATCTTCCCAATATATTTTGCATTTGCATGTCGGTGACGACAATACTTATGGGCCTCAAATCATCTATGAAGTCGACAAATTCTGGAGATGATCTTGATATGGTTGAAGCACGTATCCTCCAGGAACATCCAGGAACGAAGCACTTTGCTTAAAATACAGACTTCCAAGATTTCTTGATGCTGAAATAAAACTTTTCGATCACTGAAAGCTTGCGTAGTTTCATTATTAGTTTCTTCTTCCCACTGAACATTTCACCAGACTTAATGGTTTCACTCTTCCGCAGCAGTGATGGCTTCATAGTCTCAAGTGATGGCTTTGTAGTCTCCTGTGATGGCTTCGTAGTCACGTACTAAACATTTCCAAAACCTCTAAAATCCGCAGAAGCATTCTCTCTGACAACATGCTTTTGATTTCTATTCACATCAAGACCACCTTTTTGCAGTCAATGAGACATAAAAACACATAGCATCTGTCTTGAAAAATGTGATAAAGTTTGCAAGTTGTTTGTCGTACTCAAGAACATCGGAGGAGTGTTGCTAGGCATATGCTCTAATATACGTTTAGGCAACATATAAATAAGCTCAACCACTTTCATCTCATTAATCATATTGCAATCTTCACAAACCATGTGGAGAAAATCCTCATATTTGATATCATGAACTACACACAAAGCATTTCCCTTCTTAGTTGGAAAGAACTCCCAACCAACATTATCCATCTTCCATTCTCCAAAACAGTCACTAAGTGCAACATTATCTGCATAATATAGAATTTGCATTAGTACACATTAAAAAAATAATTCTTCGAAAGACAACAAGGTATAGTGAATCATAGCGGCAAGAGAACATCATTGTTAATGCAACCCTAAAAAATAGACCTTCCCTTTGATCAAGATCTTATAACAATAGACTATTTATCATACATGTTGTTTCTCAGATCTGGATAAGGCTGTAACATGTTCGCCTTCCACCTATAAATTAACTTAATTTATCAGATATACTCGAAGATCAGATATTTGAGAGATCGTTGAAGGTAAAGTGAGAGTGCCGTTGACAATATGAATAACTTATTATTAGATCTGATATCTGAGAGAACCGTTGAAGGTAAAGTGTTGTCTTTTATTCCTTTTCTAAATTCTTTTAAACCAATAATGACATTATTGTTAGGAAAAGGTTAAATGGTAATTTTCCAAAAACGGTGAACCTTTTTAACAATTTCCCCTTAGCACTTGTGATCTCAAATCGCCCACATAGCTCTTGTGAGCTCAAATCGCCCACATAGCCATCTCAAATCGCCCACATGGCTCTTGTGAGCTCCAATCGCCCACATGGCTCTTGTGAGCTCCAATCGCCCACATAGCCATCTCGAGTCTCTCACATGTCTCTTGTGAGCTCAAATCGCCCACATAGCTCTTGTGAGCTCAAATTGCCCACATTGATTAAGTGAAGTCGCCCACATAGCTCTTGTGAGATTAAATCGCCCACATAGCCATCTCAAATTTCCCACATGAATCTTGTGAGCTCAAATCGCCCACATAGGTCAGGTCAAATCACCCATATATCTCTTGTGAGCTCAAATCGCCCACATAGCCCATGTCACGTCGCCCAAATAGCTCTTGTGAGCTCAAATCACCCACATAGCCATCTTAAATCGCCCACATAGCCATCTCAAATCGCCCACATGGATTTTGTGAGCTCAAATCTCCCACATAGCCCGGGTCAAATCGCATACATAGCTCCCATGAGCTTAAATCGATTGCATAGCTTCCATGGCCTCTCCCATCGCCCTTATAGGGCTCTCTTAGTACTATTGAGACTTTGAGTTTCCGTTAAAATTTGACGGTAAAAATAACAAAGACTTTTTTCTCGTAAAAGGCTGAATCATTCGTATACGACGATAATGGTTAACTTAACACCATTGTTATCTTGGTTAAGTAATTGGTTTAAAATATCCGATAGGACCAACTCAATGGGAACATACATCGTATAAATCTATAATCTCCTCGAATATAATCGTAAAAATGTTTAAGTCAAAAACGGTCAAAGAAGGTCCAACGCATAAAAACCTACTTGCGATTAAAAACAAGAATATGCTCAAAAATAATGATAGTTTACTTAATATTGGTCGAAGATGAATGAAAAGGAAAATAAATGTAAAATTTCCAAGATTAACATGAAGAGTGAGATGATAAGGAATAATCCCGCAAAGAGATAAACTCAAATCAAGAGCAAAAAGGGAAATGACGGTCGGCCTTAGTATATAAGAAAAGGCAAGGCAAGGAGCACGAGGGACATATAAAACATTCACATCAAGTACTTAGAGCAATTTAGGAAATTTTTGTTTTTGTTATCGAGCTTCGACTCAACTAGGCCTTAAGGTATTAGGTGGTTAGAATATGCTGATTCAATAGCAATGGTTGCCAAAACTATTAGAATTTGATTATGAAATCTAATATCGTCAAGGAAAAAACAATTTGGCAGAAGATGCTCTATCAAGGGTGGAAGGTTCTGAAGTGCTGAGTATGGCTTGATATGTGGAGGACTTCGATTTACTGAAGAAGATACATGCCAGTTAAGATAAAGATCCTTTCAAAAGAGATTTGATTGCAGAGTTGACAAGGAAACCTGATGCTCGCAAACACTTCTCTTGGATGCAGAAAACATTGAGAAGAAAGAGTAAATTAGTGATTCCTTTTGATGTAGAGTTGAGGAATACAATATTGCAGTGGATTCATGGATCAGGTACTAGTGGTGGTTCTGGTCGAGATTCTACTCATCAACAGGTTAAGAGCTTATTCTATTGGAAGGGAATGAGCAAGGATATCCAGTCATACATAAGAAGATGTAATGTCTGTCAACAACGTCAGCACGAGACAGTAGTTTCCCATGGTTTCGTTCAACCATTGCCAATTCCAACAACAATTTAAACATATATTTCTATGGATTTTGTCGATGGTCTTCCTATATCTTTTGGGAAATAAGTTATTATGGTGTTAGTGGATAGACTCAGTAAGGCTGCTCAAATAATTGGTAGTACAACATCCATATACAGTTCTGTTTGTTGCTCAGACTTTCTTGGATCACATCTTTTGCCTCCATGGGTTTCCTCAGACCATTGTCAGTGATTGAGATTCAGTCTTCCTCAGTGAGTTCTGGAGAGAATTGTTCACCCTTCTTGGTGTCACACTGAACTATTCTTCTGCTTACCATCAACGAAGTAATGGTCAAACGGAGGTTGTGAATAAGTGTTTGGAGACTTATTTACGGTGTATGAGAAGTGAGTGTCCTCATCTCTGGAGTAAATAGTTACCTCTGGCTGAATACTAGTATGATACAACCTTTCATTCAGCTACAAGGATCACACCATTTGAGATTGTTTATGGTCATGCTCCGCTTTTGCATTTTCCTTACTTGCCCGGTGAGTCAATAGTTGCAATTGTGGCTAAATTATTGCATGAGAGAGAGAATATGATTATGATGTTGCAGTTTCATCTGTTGAGAGCTCAACATCGTATGCATCAGAATAAGGATTTGCGTCGAACTGAAAGAACATTTGACATTGGTGACTATGATTATGTCAAGCTTCAGCCTTATCGACATCAATCTGCAGTGGTCAGGTCCAATAATAAACTTTGTCCTAAGTATTGTGGCCCTTACCACATTATTGATTGTTGTGGAAAGGTGTCTTATAAGATTGAGTTGCCGGCATCATCGTTTTTCACGTCTCATAGTTGAAAGTGTTTGTGGGTAATGTGCCTACAACACATCATTTACCCACATTCATCTCTCATGTTTTGTTGACACACAACCATTGAAAGTGCTTGAGAGGAAAATGGATGGCAGTGGAAAGCAGGAACTCAAGTTCTGGTTCAATGGACTCATCAAAGAGAGAAGAAGCTACTTGGGAGTTCATGTATGATGTACATAAACGGTTTCCTTCGTTTGAACCTTGTGATCAAGGTTCTTCGAACCAGAGGGATTTGCTATAGGAAAAGTAATACTACACATGTCAGCTAGGAAGGAGGTTGTTGCAAAAGGACGCATGTTAATTGATGAGTTGAGCCGTTGGAAGTTCGTTGGAGGCGTAACAAAGAAGTTAAAAAGAAGCGATGGAGTCATTTTGAAGGATTATTGAGAAAAAATATATTGAGAGTTCTTAGTTCTAGAGAGTGTACTTTTTATCATGATGTTAAATTGTTTCTTCTAAAAAATTCTCTTGGCTGTGAAGAGTGATTCTTGGTTGTACACATTAGATTACATTAATATCACATTGGAGTTTTACTGTAACAGTGCCACCGATCCTGATTACTCGTAATTCACCACCCATCATATGCTTTGTGTCACGATCCTCCTCATTATTTCAGTTCGGCTTATGACAAAAATTAAATGATATATCTCTTGTCAGTTTGAAGATAATGTAGTCTTTTAGGGACAAAGATAACAAATTTTTGCATCAATAAGCACTTTATCACTTTTCAATTACACTCAAAGTCACAGTACACTTGCAAGGTATTTTTTCCATAGAACCTAAAGAAAGAGTAGACGAATTTGCCCTAAATGAGTTGAAAGGGAGGAAAGAGAGTGTGTGTTTCCATAATTATTTAGTCTACCTCTTAATATTTTTCTTTGTTTATGTTTAAATTAAAAATACAGATAAAAAAGTTTTTTTATATGATAAATTATGTTTTTTTATTTTCTTTAATTTGATATCCATTTTGATATGTTTTTTGTTATATTTTAAAATTTATACTTGTACACGTAAATTATTGTGTTATGGATGAGTGATATTTGGATGTTTGAAAAATGTGGATGAATACATGTAAACATATAAGCATGGCGGAGGTACATGTAGATGGGTGTTTATGTTTTCCATGTTTTTCTATGTTTCATAGTTTTAAAAAATATTCTATATTTTTACATATATAAATTGTTAAAACTTCAAAGATAAAGAATTTTATATATAATTTATTGTGTTTAATATATTTTACAATTTGAAATAAAAATAAATGTATAAATCAAGTAGAATAAAAAAATAATAACATAAAATATAAAATAATTAAAAAGACTAACTACATCCAACAAAATCAATGCGTAAAAATAGACTAAATAGACACGATCCATTAGGCTTGATGTAATCAAGTTATTTGCTTTAATTTTGAGCTAATCACATGAGATGAACCTAAGATTCTACAAAACTGGAAAAGTGTGAATCATGAACAAAGACAGAGAAGATTGGATATGTGACGAGTTCGATGTAGATAGTAAAAATTGTGTAGTTGAATATATATTACAATACACATTCAAAAACTGCATATATTGTTATCAGATAATGTTTCTGTAACATCCCGAGTTGTGAAATGTGGAAAGGCTTAAGAGAATTGATTTGGTTACCTATGTCACCAAAGTTGACTTACCTTTTCCGTCACACATCCGTTTAGAACTCCAAGGTTAAGCGTGCTTGAGTTGGAGTAGTGAAAGGATGGGTGACATATCGGGAAGTGATTCGCGATACCGTGCGAGTGAGGCCAAAGCACGGGAAAAGGTCGGGTGGTGATTGCAGGGTCCACAGGACAGGTTGTCACATTAAAAGTCGACTTTTTTGTGACAACCCATCCCGTGGACCTCACTGTCCCATAGACCTCAGGTTCACAGCGCTGCAGCGCACTGACCCCAACCCCTCCATTATGAGTTCTCATTAACTCCATAATTAGGTTGTTAGTAAGACTCGAACCCAGGTCCTCACCCTTTAACAACACTCCCACAAGACAAGTTGTCACCAATTGATCTGCAGGTCCACGCATCATATATTAACCCATCCATGTATCCCCGTCCACACATTAACCATCCACACATCACTCATTATGGATAAAATTGTTTACAATCTATCACTGCCCCACAATAAAATACCTCACATATAAGAAATAGCTCGGAGAATGTCAAAAAGTGGCATTGACTATAATCAACTCCAAAAATAGCTTGTCAAAAGGCAAAAGAAGACGTCTTCCTTTGGATAAGAACCTCACCTCTCTCTCCATGACCACAATTTCTGTAAAACATTTAAACTGAATCAAACCAAAATCAAAATGGAATCAACATGAGTTAATGAGATTCAGCTGAAATATCTATATAATTCAAAACTGAAAGAGAGAGAGAGAGAGAAAGAGAGATGTCTCATTAGTTCCCAACAACAACTAGAGAAAGCCGTGCAGCTTATTAGAAACATAACTCACCTGTCTAACTAACGCTGATGCTCCTCAAAACATACATTCATTGTTCCACCTAACCAACAAAGAAAACTTTTCAACCGAAAAAAATTAAAAGAAATAATGATACAACAATCATGCATTGTGCTTCGAATGCCACTCACAACTATCATCATACAATCATGCATTCTGTCTCTGACGCCACCCTCATCATCTTGAGCCTTCCTATATGTGAAACCCGTATTTTTCGAAATAATAAAATAAATAATAATCTCAGAAAACTTCATTTATTAAATTCTCAAACGTCAACCTCAACACCATAAATCCAACAATAAAATAAATAGTCTGAATAAATATCGATAATAGTATAAATCCATAAGTCTGAAAAAGAAAGAAAAGAACACCCAAAAAGCACCGGCCGAGATGATCACTCGTGATCGCCAGTCTCACCTGAAAGGGAGAAAGAAGGAGGGGTGAGTAGCATGGGAGTCACTCAGTGAGGTATGAGATGCTAGACACGCAAATCACTGACTCAGAAAATAGAACTCCGACTATAGAAGTTTAGTTCTAACATGAACAAACACGATGCCTAGAGCATCACACCAAACAATCATTGCGATGATCGCACATAGCTAATCCATATGCCCCCGCATTTTCCTCTACAGATATATTATATCATAATATGCGTCGCTAGCCCAGACATCTCTGGACCCCCGCCCATAACCTCTATGCGTCGAATGCAAACGTCTCTGCATGGCGCTCCAAACAAATATGCGTTGATAGCCCAAACGTCTTTGAGCCCCCGACCTCAATATGCGTCGATAGCCCAAACGTCTTTGGGCCCCCGCCCTCAATATGCGTCGATAGCCCAAACGTCTTTGGGCCCCCGCCCTCAATATGCGTCGATAGCCCAAACGTCTTTGGGCCCCCGCCCTCAATATGCGTCGATAGCCCAAACGTCTTTGGGCCCCCGCCCTCAATATGCGTCGATAGCCCGGATGTCTCCGAACCCCCGCCCTCAAAAATGCGTCGATAGCCCGGATGTCTCCGAACCCCCGCCCTCATCACATAGTCCCTACTCATATTATATGTATATACATATATATATGTACCGTCACTTAACATCACCCAATCATATCAATAATTGAATCCTCTAGACCCCTAGTTCCGGTTTACAATGAATGAACTAACTACCACGCAAGACTCAATTTCAAACAGACGGAACATGTTTCGAAACTAAACGACAATAGAAAGAATTCTATTATTGGTTCGGGATTTACGGAATAGACCCTCACCTTAGCCTTATCGGAGAACCAAAGGCGGATCAGATGATCGACGAGCTGACTTGACCAGCAAGAAATCTATAGTTTTGCCATCTCGCCAACACAGATCGAGAGGAACAAAAGAAATATAATTAAATATAATCAATCTAGGGTCTATAGCAAGGATTACTTGCCTCTCAAGAAACAAGGAAGAGATGCATAACACATATGCATGAGTTCACGCTTCACCAAAAGAAACAATTAGAAATTAATAAATATGACATGAACTTCATGTAAGGGAAAAGAAAGGCTTACGTTCATCCCATGAACATGAATATAGATTGCATCGGAGTTGACGAGTACGTGGTGATGAAAGCGACATGGATCTCCGATGACGATCATCATAGGAACTGATCAGAGATGAAATGGCTAATCGGAGACATCACATAACCGGGATGAAAATAACAAGGAAGCATTGATTACTCTAGGGTTAATAAAGGTTAATTTCTGCACAAGTAACAAATATAGAGCATTTAACCTTCACGGTTTGAATCGCGACGGCAGATCCCGTGACTCCAACTTCATGATCTGTGTCCCTGGTTGTGAATGACTCGCGGGGGCGAAGATGAGTGACGGGGTGGCAGTGCCGGTGGTGGTTGGTCTCGCCGCCGCGTCTTGCCTTGTCTTCTCGGATACATATATGTGAAGAAGGGAAGTGACACAAGTGATAAGCAAGAGAGTGGGAGGGAAATGGAGCATGGGAGATCAATCATGGTTTGTGGCTAGATTTTTGAGTGGAGAGGAAGGAAAATGACTTTGATGGCTAGGTCAAAAAGAAGAGGAGGATGCATACGCTTTATGTACATGCATACACGGTTTGGTTCAGAAAAAAAATAAGTTTAGATAATTAATTAAACCAAAAAGAATCTAGATCGGATTAGTGAAAAATAAATAAGACAAAGAAAATCAACACTGATTTTTAAAAAATCTGGGTCGTTACAATATGTTCTGCAAGCTCTTCAAATACTCACTTGCTGGAGAGGCTTTGCATTAGCTTAAGCAGCTACCACCATGATCTCTGACATCCTGGACATACATCAAGAATGCATTGTTCCGCAATTTCTTTGATGATGCACGAGCAGAAGACTTGAGAAGCAGGATTGCCACATTCACAGAGGAACCTGAGGAATCATTCAGAAGCTCTTGGTTCAGATTCAAGTCCTACCAGAGAGAATGCCCACACCACGGCTTCAATGAAGTGAAACTACTTAGCACTTTCTTCAGAGGTATTGATCTGCAATACTAGATGGCTTTAAGCACCGCTAGTGAAGGAAACTTCAGCACTAGGAGTCCAGAGTAAGAAACAAGGCTTATTGAGAACTTGGCATATAGCAATAGCACCAAGAACACTGACTATGAAAGGAAGAAATCAGCTCCATCTCTAAGAAAGGAGCAGATAGATGAGGTCAAGCGAAAGTTGGATAGTGTTTAGAAATTTCTCAAGAAACAAGAAGTGGAAGCCCTGGAAGAAGAAGATGAGGAAGAGGATGCAAACTTTGTTGGTGGAATCGGTTATTAGAAACCAGGAAATCTAGGATACAACAGGAACTTCAATGGTGGCCACATGAGCAACTACAATCAGAATCCTCAGCAGGATCCACAGCAGCATAAGCCTCAAGAGAGCATGTTGGAAGCAATGGTTGATAGGATACTGGAGCAGCAACAAAAGATGACTGCGAACTTTAATGGGAAGATAGACTTGTTGTACACCAACCTCAACACCAAGTTTGAAAACCTCAACACTTATTTCAAGAAGCTGGATAATCAAGTGGTCCAAACAAATGAGGCCATTAAGAGACATGAGGCCTTAATTAAGGATAAAAGGAAAGCTAGTTAGAAGCACCACGCCAATGTATTGATAGGTGAAGACTTTTGGAAAGAAGTGAAGAGAAAACAGCTGAAAGAAGGGGATTTTCGTGTGGAAAGTGCCATGCCTTTTGGCAGTTTGAATTGGTGTTGATCGACGCCAGAGCCAGACCACCGATCGACGCCAGAGCCGGACCGACGATCGACGAAACCTTCAGAATCAGTTGCCTCGTGTGAATCCACCAACGTTGATCGACAGCTTGAAGAGAGCATTGATCGACAACCTCCAACAACAGAGCCGAGTCCTCTACCAAGTCCAAGTGCCAGCCAATTCGTCAGACATTTAAGAATAAAGAATCATGAACATGATGCCAGAGACTTGATCCCATGACAATAGAGAGACACTCCAGAAGAAAGCAGAAGATTCCGAAAAATCTCCGCAGAGAAGCAACTGACAAAGAGATGGATAATATTCCCAAAACAGTTTATAAAATTCCTTTAGATGCTTTATTTGATGAAGCATATTATACTCACAGATTGTGGTTGTTTTTCACGGAATCTAGGGAAATATAAAAGAACATAGAGGGCATGTTCAATGACCTCAGGGAGAGGACAAAGAAGTGGACCACTCTCAAGAAGAAAAGTGACCCTGGGAAGTTTGTGATCCAATGTTATGTCAAAGGTCATGAGTATCCCAATGCCCTTTGCGACACTGGATCAGCAGTTAGCATCATGCCTTGAGTGATGGCAGAGCAGCTAAAATTGAAAGTGGAGCCTTCTAGTGATTCTTTCACCTTTGTGGATTGCTCCAAAGTGAACTCATGATGGATGGCCAGAGACGTCCTAGTGCAGATTTACAATGCAATAGTTCCAGTAGACTTCCATGTGATGGACATAAAGATTGATTGGAACTCCTCGTTACTCCTTGGAAGAGCTTTCATGGAAACAGTGGGAGCTATCTGCGACAAGAAGAAAAACATGTCGTATCTATCCTTGATTGATCCATACATTTTCTATGAACCTGTTAAAGTCAAGAACAAAGCTACTCAAATATAATTGGGTAATGATCCAGGTTTAATTGCTACATGCTTCTGCAAATATGATCAAGACGATGAGCCTGCGGACACGGCATCGATCGACACCCAACCATTGGCATCGGTCGACGGTCCCTTCAACCAGAACCAGCCCGGTCCCACACTCTGGCATCGATCGAAGATAAAAACTCTGCATCAATCGACGGTGTTGTCCCAGATCAAAATGACGAAGACAGTCAAGAAGAGATACTCTACACCGAGCAACAATACCATGAAAGGGTGCCAGAACCTGACAACCAAGAGTATGATGAGTCTTACTTTGAATAAGAAGCAGTCGAGTACCATGCCTTTGCACTCGAGGAATATGGGAATTTCAGAGGAACTTATGGAAGTTGGAATGCGGAATCGATTGACGGTAACTCTGTACCATCAATCAACAATGACCCGACCGGATATGATGATGATTAAGGCTACCTCAGACCAGATGAGTTTGGAATCATGAGAGACACAGATTGATATGCACGGGCAATGGATGGAATAATTCTAAATTTTTCCAAGGACGATATCACAAACATACTAGCTATGGCCAATGGAGCAGGGAATCTCTTCAAAAATCAGACATCAGGTGAGGCAGTCAACTCAGCATCGATCGACGGCAACAGTTGGGCATCGATCGACGGTCATGACGCAGCATCTGGGCAGAGACTGGTAACGAGGACTTATTACAAGACAATATCGATGGAGTCTACTTTTCTCAGGACATAATGAGGGAAAGTATCAACCAGAGTTTAGAGGACATTTCAGAGCCCACATATGCCAGACTCAACATGCTGACAAAATGCATTCAAAGACTTGAAGAAGGGATGCACATATTGTCTTTACTCAGAAGAACATGGAAAATCAGCAGGACGGAGCAGATACGGCTGTAACAGGTTTTATCAGTGCATGGTTTGGGACATGAAGCGAATATGTGGATACTTGCTTTCCAAAATGGTTTATAACACACCTTCCTAATCCAGAAGTCACAACGTCGAGCTTAAGACTATAACCAAGCGTTGAGTGGGAGGCAACCCATTGTTTAGTGAGTTTTAATTTAGTTTTTACTTATATAGTTTTAATTATGTTTTTATCAAATTACTTTAGGTTTTCAAAGGAGGAATAAAACAGTTCGAAATCATCATCGGTTGACACTCACCATCCACCATCAGTCGATGCTCCTTACGGAGTTTGGTAACCTCAACTTTCTCTAAACCTTTCACTTATTCTTTATTCTATTAGCCAAACCCGATGAGATAACACTGGGGACAATGTCATTCAAGTATGGGAGAGGTCGTTGACGCTTTATCTATTTTGAGCTTTTACTTATTAAATTTTTTCAAATAGTTTTAATAGAGTCAAGAAAGGGATTATGATCGGAAGTTATTTATTGACTAATCATACTTTAGCATCATTCTTTGACATGTTGATTGCAGAGAGTAATAGAGATTCCAAAGTGGATCATCTTGTCATTAGATCACGCTTACTAAGAAACTCTGCAGGAACCGAACCTGATCTTCAATCCCATTATTCGCCTACAACTTTTTATTCAAAAAAAACCGAAAATTAAATGGCAAGATGGACTGTAGCAACATCATTGTCCATCGAATTTGAGATTTAAAAGATTCTGAAAGAAAAGAGGAAAAATGGTTCAAGAAAGGCTTTATACCTATACATGCAGGTTTGCAGGAGTTGAGTCCATGTGTCCTTTGATCGATACTCCCAAGGTAAGGTATTCACTTTATTTTATGCAAAGAAATGAGATCAGTAGAGGGGTGACTCATATTAGGATTTGTTTAGTTGTTGATAGAATGGATTTGGTTGCTATACTAGGATAAGTCATATAAAGTTTCTCTCACTATTCGATGTTCTTTCGATATAGTAGGGTGATAGTCATGCTTATGTATTATGCGAGTCCCCGCTTTTCAAACATCTTTCACAGGCTACCTTTGTTTTCTTTGAGGACAAACAAAAGGTTAAGTCTGGGGGAGTTGATATAACTTTTTATTTATCAGTTTAACAATATCATTTGGACCCTATTTGAAGTTTGTTATATATGTCTAGAATGTGTTTTAGAGTCTTTTCAGGTCAAGGTACGGTTTGGAACATTATGGAGATAATGGAGCTTGGTAGAGCATTCAAAGAAGATATCCAGTTGTCGTTCAGTCAGAGTCGAGGTCAAATTTGACCATTGATTGACGGTGCACACTTGTTGTCGATCGACGGTCTATTGGCAGAGTAGTTGACCGACTTCAAGCCCAAGTCAAGATAATTTCTAACAATGCCCTTGGACGAGTTTTGGCCTAGTTTATAAGGTCTTGCAATTGTTTAGGCAAGGGACACCACAAGACATAGATTTCATAGCATACTATTGTTTAGAGTTTTTAGTAGTTTTGGGGAGAAGATCTGAACTCCTTTAGAAATTTGTATTGGAACCCCATTATCTATTTTATGCATTATATTTTTCAGTTTATCATGTTTTCTATGTCTGAGTAATTTCTTATTAGATTTAGGGTTCATTATGGTATTGTTGAATTAGCCCAAAAATATGATCGCTAGGATGAAAAGATATCCATCTTTGGAATTGTGTTTAATGCTTGCGTTGTAGAGTAGCTAACTAGAACCCTGAACCTAGGACATAGACAACTCCAAGACTAGATTCTTTGCCTGAATTGATTCCATTGAGTTAGGTTGTTAGATACATTCGAGAGCTGGTTTAATTAACCTAGCGGACACACTTCCTGTCTGATAACCGTCGATTGATGGCCAACTCTTCTGTTTGCACACAAGAGTTGGAATTAGAGGGGGTCGGATTGTGATTAACGTCGTTGCATATTTCATAATTAATTTCATTTTATTCATTATAATTCACTTACCGGGAAACCCTAAATCTATATTTTCCTTATTTGAATCAATCAACTTATTTAGCAAATTTTCTTTTTGAAATCAAACCTCACTACAAACCCCCTATTTACAGCTTACCTAGCTTATCCTTTAGGACTAAAAAATCTATTGTGTGCCCTCGCTCTCTGTGGATTCGATCCCTAAGTACTATAATTTGACCTCTCTTGGCAAAAGTTGTTTATAAGGTTAATTTGATAAATTGTCTGCATAATTATATACCTTAACCCGCACGCTGTCACTTGCCAATATCTTCGTGAAACACCCCTTTAAGTATGTGTATAACTCTATTAGTAAAATTATTTACTAACGAAAAGTCATTTTAAGAACAGACAAAACAAAGTATTGCAGCATCACATTATAATTAATTATAAATAACACCTTATACTGGTACTTTTATAAAATTATAACTTTCCCATATATTTTGTTTTAACAGTTATAAGAAACGTAAAAAGATAGAAAGATATATATGAAATCTATAGGTGAATATAAACATTGGGAATATTAGGGTTTTGGGATTTAAATCCACTGCCGGTAACCGGCCGTTGCCTTGCCATATATAATTGGGTAAACTTAGGTAATACAATACTAACGAAAACATAAGGATAAATTATAGCCTTAGCTGTAGAAATTATTACCAAAATTCGGTTTTTCTGTTCTTAGATAACTTTATTTATACAGTAATAACCCCCTATGTGTTTATGAATACCACTGATTCAAACTTAATCATTTCATTTACCCGACTTTGATTTAACTGGTGAACATTACAATGAAAAATAAAAAAAAATTGTTGAATCTTTTATTCAACAACTCAAATGTAGAAATTAAAGACTATTATATGATACAATTCTTACATATTACATAAAATAAATAAATAAACATTTTATGTTCTTCTTCAAACAAACTAATAATTTCAAGTACTTGTTATTAACATTTATTTAGATGAAAGTAATATATAAACCTTGAAACAGATTGGTTGGCAATTTCTGTTTTAAATCCTTTGCCCGTTTCAACACCTCCAAATTTAATGTAGAAATTAAAGGATATTATATGATAAAATTATTACACATACCAGAAGTAAATAAACAAACAATGTAGAAATTGTTTGTTTCGAAAAAGAAATTTCGGTTCTTTTTCCAAACAAACAATTTCTGCTTTTAAATCTTCTGTCGTTGCCTTGCCGTTATAATTTATAATTGTATTAATAAAGTTATATAACGAATATAAATTATTTAACGATTATTGTATTTATTAAGAAATAATGAAAAGCTTTATTTTATAATCACATGATATAACCAATTTAATTTTTAATAAACCGAACAATGTAGAAACTAAAGATTATTATATGCCACAATTATTATACATCACATAAAATAATAAAGAAACTATTTCAAATCTTTTTTGAAACAAAAAATTTCAGTTTCAAAATTCTTCTAAATGGAACAAATGGTTATAATTTGAGTTACAGCAAACGAAAAAAGTTGTTGTATGACAATAGTTGGTTGTTGAAAAAGATTTATCGTTGTTTTATATATGAAGATATAATACCTAATTAAGTATATAGAACACTTTCGTGTTTTGAAAAATGCGGACATTTATATTAAAGGCATAACTTCATAGTGGTGAATATCAATTGATTAACCAAATTATCAATCTATTATTACGGTTATATGTAAGATAATATATGTATGTTAAAACCGTCAGCATAGTGGGGGTTTTATGTTTTACAAAACGTGTCATATATTATAAATTATTGAAATTTTTAATAGTCATAATATTAGTGTTCTAAAAAATGGACATTTTTGGTATTTGTTCTCGACTGCCGTGAACTGGCTGCGGCCTTGCCATGCCTTCTCCTTTTTATGTGGCTTTTTCTGAATAGATTAGTTACAACTCTCAATGTTTAGTCAACTAAACTTTATCAATTATTACTTCTGATTCTACTTCTTGTCAAATCAACTCTCAAATCGATATAAATCATAGCATTTATAGTCCTAAACTATTACGTTTGGAAGACTATAATCAAACACGCAGAGCATGGAAGAGGAATTTGATATCTTGCATATTTACATTGTTTTGATCATCCATTTTTATATATTTTGATCAACTAGGATAGCATTTAGACTTGTTTAAGTTGCATTTCATTTCATATGTTCTTATTAGGTGGTTGAGATGCCATTCGATGGAATTGGAGCAATTGGAGCTAATTATGAGACAAAAGGTGGATTCTGATTGAGAAGTGAGTTTGGAGGCTAAGTGTTATGGCGGCCAGGTGCACACAGCGTCCTAAATACCATCCCATAAGGCCGTTGTGGATTGTAGACGACAACACATCTTCTCAGCCAAGTGTTGGCGCGGCTTAGTGCAGCGGTGTGTGATGACCACGGGAATATAATGAAGTTGGTGCGGAGTCTGATGCGGGAAGCTGCAGCGGCTACCATGGCCGCACCTAAGGAAATCAAGAGGGTCTCAGTGCTTAAGTGTTGGCGCGGCCTATGGCGCAAGTTTGCCAAAGTCAACATCCAGAGTTTGACCAGATTTTTATCCACTTATGTTTGGGTCAGTCCAAGTTTGTTGGGTTGACCCGGTTCATTTTTACAATGATATAAACACTATTTAGACCTAATTTTAGAACTGAATCTTGTTTTCTATCAAAAAGACAAGACTACTTTGGTGAAAGTTTGAGACTTTAATCTATTTCATCTTGTTATCTTGTGTGTTATTAATTGATTCTGCTGTCTAATCATGTTTATCCTTGAATCAACCATGGTTTTAAGGGTTTCCATGAACATTAGCGAGTAGACTCCTATTGGATCTATGGGTTAGGATGATTAAGGTGGTTAAGTGAAGAGTTAAGGTGTTTAGTAATAAATTTACATGTTTCCTTGCTATTTGAGAGTTCTTAATGCTAGGTTAGTCTTGATCACATTAAGTTAGATCTGTAGACATTTTGTGAACCACAAGTTTTCGATAAAATGTCTGAACCAACTTAAATATGCTCTAGCTTGAATAGCCAAAGAGATTTGATGCTAGAATTGCTAGATAGTTATTGGACTTGCTCATAATGTTTGTTTGAATGAATTAAAGCAATGAGAGTTGATGTTTGACTTATGATTGCAAAAGGATCTCTGTCTTGAGAAAGGATTGATCTTTATTGGTGATCTAGACTTAGGGAAACCTTTGATCCTTAGCTTGAATCTTAACCACTTGAACTCAATATCCTAACTCCATGGATCCTATCTTTTAGATTGAATCTTTGTTGTCATTAGTTTATTTTCGTCACTTGAAAACTGTTCACTTCACTAAAATTTGGTTGCTTAGATTGAGTTAAATGACTTGTATTATTGGTGATTGAAATCTACGTAGGATTGGATTGACTCTTAAGTATTACAACTACACTTAGGATTAAACTTATCCCTATCAAGTTTTGGCGCCGTTGCCATTTCTAACTTTTATTTTGACATTAAGATTTGGTAATTGCTTGAGACTAAGTCTTATTTTATTTCATATGTTTACTGACACTCTTTCTTCATTTCTCTTTGAAATACTAGATGTATGAACTTGAGGAGTAGAGGACCAAGAGACCTTGTTTCCCGAGTAGACAACATTAGAGCTTTAGAGAGAAAATTATCAAGAAAAAGAAGACGAGCAACTGATCCCTTTCGACCAATTGGGATTAGAAATGGATGGACACCAGCATGATCAGAATGTCCATGGAGCTGAAAACAATGGACAAAATCCTAATGGAGTTCCTCCAGTAGGAGTTCAAGCGGGCCAAGGCCACGGGGCTGCAAACCGTCATCAGCAACATATTCCAGGCCAAGCTAGGGCGATTGGAACATATGACAAGCCCAACATCCATGGAAATAGGACAGGTATCAGAGCACCATCAGTGGAGAACAATAACTTTGAGATCAAGTCAAGTTTGATCAACATGATCCAAGCTAACAAGTACCATGGCCTCGCTTTGGAGGATCCCCTTGACCACCTGGATAACTTTGACAAGCTATGTGGAACAACGAATATCAATGGTATCTCTGAAGACGATTTCAAACTAAGATTGTTTCCCTTCTCTTTGGGAGACAAAGCCCACTTTTGGGAGAAGAGTTTACCTCAGGGGTCCATTAACACTTGGGAAGAATGCAAACGGGTCTTCCTCAACAAGTTTTTCTCCGCATCCAGAACTGCTAAGCTGAGAAATGAGATTTCTGGATTTCAACAAAAGAACCTAAAGAGTTTTGCTGAGGCATGTGAAAGGTTCAAGGGCTACTTAACACAATGTCCTCACCATGGTTTCAACAATGAGAGTATACTAAGCACTTTCTACAGAGGAGTTCTGCCTAAATATCGAAGCATGTTAGACACATCAAGCAATGGTTTCTTCTTAGGAAGAGCAGCTTAAGATGGAATGGAGCTTGTTGAAAGCATGGCACAAAGTGACTCAGTGTACAATGATGACTGCGACAGGCAAAATCGAGGTGGAGGTGGTGAGGGTGGTGAGACCTCCCACACAAGAAAAGAGTTGAAATCCCTTCAAGATAAAATTGATATGCTCCTTTTGGATAGAGAAAAAAGAAAAAAAGGTTAACTTTGTGGGCAATCAGAGTAAGGCAGAGGGTCTAGAGGTTAATGAAGTTGAAGGCTTGGAAGGACAACAGGAGTTCTGTTTCATTAACGCTAATGGTCAATGGTACAGAAAGGAACCCAACTTTCAATACCAAAACTCATACCAACAGAAACCAGCCTACAATAACCAGCAAAGTGGCTACCCACCCAAGAAATCCTACCCTCCGGGCTTTAACCCAAAAGGAGGACAGTCCACTGCTGTTCAAGAAGGCTCTTCTCAAGCTCAACCACGGAATACATGCCCGGAGTCTATGTTTAAACAGCTCTTGGAATCTCAAGCACGTAATCAGAAGCAAATTGGTGATGATCTTAAAAACATCCACACCAAGATTGATGGCAGCTACAATGAGTTCAACAACAAGTTCAAAGCTTTGGAGAACTAGTTTGCTACAATGAGTTCCAACTCACAAAGGCCTATAGGATCACTTCCTGGAAAAGCTGAGCAAAACCCCAAAGAGACATTGCATTCAATTACCCTTAGGAGTGGTAGAGAGTTTCCAACAAAAGTTCTCATTAAGGATAATGAGAAGCAAGCTGGGGAGGTGTTCATCAACCTTGATGATGATGCTGTCATTGTGGATGAAAAGGCTAATGAGGAAATCTTGGAGAAGATAGTTGAGGCTAAGGGAAAAGGAAAAGTTGGAGAGGAAAAGAAGAAAGTAGACAAGACTGAAGCATCTTCTTCCAAAGAAGCTTCATTCACCCCTCCTCCCTATAAACCCAAACTCCCATTTCCTAGAAGATTCAAGAAGCAACTGTTGGAGAATTATAAGGCCCTCTTTGAGAAGTAGATGAATGAAGTTCAAATCACTATGCCTATCATAGATGCCTTCATGCTAGTACCTCAATACAGTAAGTTCCTCAAAGATGATGTGACTAAAAAGAAGAAAGAAATGGAAGGGATGGTGTGAAGCACAAGGAGCAACTCCCTATCATCATCAAACAGGTGGACAAGTTGAGATCTCAAACAGGGAAATCAAGAGCATTTTGGAGAAGGTTGTAGGAACCACAAGAAAGGATTGGTCTAGCAAACTTGATGATGATCTTTGGGCTTATAGGACTGCTTACAAGACCCCCTTGGGTACTACACCATCCAACCTTGTCTACAGGAAGTCTTGTCATCTACCGATTGAGCTTGAGTACACGGCTTTGTGGGCTGTTAAGCTTCTTAACTTTGATATCAAGACAGCTCAAGAGAAGAGGTTGATTCAGTTGAATGAGCTTGATGAGATTAGACTTGATGCCTTTGAAAACTCAGCCATTTACAAGGAGAGGACTAAGGTTTTCATGATAAGAAGATCTTGAAAAGGGAGTTTAATGCTGGTGATCAAGTTCTACTCTACAATTTAAGGCTCAAGTTGTTTCCCAGGAAGCTCAAATCAAGGTGGTCTAGCCCTTTTAAGGTGAAAGAAGTTAAGCCATATGGAGCCATAGTGCTATGATACAAAGATGGAACTCACTTTACGGTCAATGGACGAAGAGTGAAGCTTTACTTGGCACTACAACAGAGGAGGAAGAAACCTAAGTTTCACTCTCCAACCCTTCCCCCGCCTAGTCCCAAAAGAAAGGAAGTCAAGCTAGAGACTTAAAACAAGCTCACTTTGGAGGAAGTCCCATGTCTATCCTTGTATATACTTTTACTTTTGGATCAGGATGTTGTCGTTCAAGTATGAACTTTACTGGTGCTGAGTGTTTAAGTGTCCCAGCGGCCTACTCCCGCGGCATGATGTAACCGCGGGTATTTTGATGAAAATGGTGTGGACCTTCACTCGGCCATTTGCAGCGGTCGTCGAGGCTGCTACGTTGTTTTGAAATGATGAAATTTCATTAAGTGTTCCAGCGGTCTATGACAGCGGCATGATGTAACCACAGGTATTTTGTGACGTTATGCAGATTTTCACTCGGCCATTTGCAGCGGTCATCGGAGCCGCGATGTTTTTTTATAGTTTGAAGATAATTTCGTCAAGTGTCCCAGCGGCATAAGTCACAGCGGCCTCGTCGTCTGCCCCAAGCCACTCCGCCGGTCCAGCTGTCTCTCATCGCGGTAAGTATACCGCTGCATCGGTACGTTTTCGGTTAACCTTAAAAAAAAAAAAAAAGAGGGTGAGGGCACCTTAACTTTACTCTCGTGACTCTCTCCTTCACTTTTCTTCTTCTTCTGGAAAGTCTGTTCATTAAAATCTCTCAAGAACTATAAAGCATAACTTTTTCATTTCTCTGCCAAATCTATAGATTTTTGTTGCTGAGAACTCGAAATCACCCTATGTTTCTCAGTCTCAACTCGTTTTTCATCAAGGCAAGATGAGAACACAATGGCAAAAGATTATGGACCAGGAACAGAGAAAAACAAAAAGAAGGGAGTAGTTTCTAGTTCTCACTCTCGAGTGGTTGGATCTGTGAGACGCTCCGTTGTTACAACTCAAAAGCCCCTTTATAGGAAAATTCATGTGAGTCGCCATCAGAAGAACGATGAGCCTAAAGCTGAGATTGAAAAAGAAACTGAAGAAAGTCTTCAAGAGGAAGCAGAAACTGAAGAAGAAGAGCCACCCAAAGAACAAAAGAGGCTACGGAGATCTGATACTCTTCCATGCTACACAACATTGGTGAAGCACATAAAGTTAATTGAGTGGCCTTCAATGATGTTTCCAGATAGTGTTTCACTACAAAAGCATGGGATCCTTGAAGATGTGAGAATCATTCTTCGCAACATGGGCATGGAATCACTTCTTGGTATGACTTACCCAATCCACAAAGAGGTCTCTCGTCAGTTCTTGTCTTCTTTTGACCTGGTGCACCATTATGAAAGAGATGAAGAGGAAGGGTATGGATATATTACCTTTAAGATCAGAGGAAAGACTCGCAGGATTGGTTTCACTAGGCTCAGCTCCATCTTTGGGTTTTGTAATAATTGGGAATCACTCTTGCCTTCTTCATCAGAGATTGCAAGTGATGTTTGGGGTTTGATTGCTAGTGTAGCACGTGCAGCAGGGTCTTATAAGTGTAATGAGATCACAGACCCAAGAGTTAAATATGCTGCTAAAGTCCTCAGCCATGCCTTCTATGTTAGAAGAGAACCGAGTGGGGTGACTGAAGATAAGCTGAAGTTCACGGGATTGGGACTTCTCCCTTTGGTTGAAGAAGATGAGTTGCAGAACACTGCTAAAGAAGCTTATGAACGTCTGGGACTGATAGGAGTTCTTATGAGGAGGTTTAACTATTATAAGCATTTGGCATGGACAACACCAGACACCACTCCGAAGTTTTTCATTGGCAATCTGATCACACCTATCTTAGGAGCGATGGGAATTGATTTGGGACCTGTGACAAAGGAACCAGCCTACTTCGATCTCCCATATATGAAGAAGACTCATTTCCTTGCTGGGAGAACTGGAGACAGATATGCTTATCAGTTCTACTCAGTCTATGACCCGAGTGTCCACTCTTACTTCTTCCTCCAAAATGAAGAGATGACTTCAGTGCTCAACCCAAGAAACATACGGTTTCATCCAGAACCTCGCCACCAGGTCCCAACGAATCACCCACCTTTTGATTCCATCAGAACCTCAAGAAGAGGGAGAAAAAGATCAGGGCTATCTCAAGTCCCTGTACATACTGATGCTGATGATGAAGAGGCACCAGCTACTCTTTATGGCACACAACGCTATCATTTTCAGCCTTACGGAGGTACCACACAGGATTCAGCTCTGCGAGCATCTCTTGCTCAAAATTCAAAGCTGCAGCGATGGAACAAGATGCAAGACATGACCATCCATAAGCTCACCACCATCGTTAAGTCCTTGAAGAGTCAAATGAATAAGGTCACTTCACTACTTGCTAGAGTCACCATTGGATCGGGTTGTCAACGGAATGATATAATGGGTGAAGCTGGTCCGTCGATTCTTCCTCGGCCCTCCTATTATGAATCAAGGAGAGAGCCAAATGAGCCAGCCCGTTCTTCAGATTAAGAGCTCCCCAGAAGGCGCCGAAACCTGCCTCCACAACCACGTGAGTCCTCCAATGAGTCTCCTTCCATCGCCACTGCTGATGACGGGTACACGGAAGGTTCCTCCTTCAACGCCTAGTCAGGTATCTCTCACCTTGCATCATTGTATGTACCCGCTTTCTTTTTACATTTAGCTTTATTTTCGGTTTCTCCTTCATTCCTTGACACACAGAAACTGTGTGATTCAAGTTTGGGGGAGGTACCAACTATTTAACCTTGTTTATTTTGGTCTATTTGCATTGAGTCTTGCATTGTAGATACACATTTGAATAGAAAAATTTCAAAAAAAAAACAAAAATGATCATGTAGTTGCATCATTTGCATCTTTAAGATTGAGTCTAGAGCATATAGATCACATTCATATTTAACATGGAACAAGGATTGTAATGCCTCGTAAAGAACACATGTCTAGAACTCAAAATGACACCCTAGTTAAACATAGCAAGTAGCTTAAGCATCTCTTGAAAAACTTGCAAGCTTCGAGCCTTGAAAACTCTTCATGAAACTGGTTGTTTGCTTGAGATTGACATTGTTCTTGAAACCAATTCCAAAACGAACTAAGACTTAATGAACTTAATGTTTCTTGTTTATGGACTCTTGTATACTTGATCATGGATCTTTTACACATTTGGGTTTATCTTTATCAATTGTACTACTCTTTGATAACCCAAATAGCACCTCCTTACCCTTTTACCCATACCATTCTTTTAGACCTTAATTGAATTTTCTTGAGTGAGGCCTTTTATTAATAGCTTGTCATGTGTAAAATATTGAGAGTATTGGGAGCGACATTGGCTTGTTCTCATCTTTGGCTAGCTATAGGGCTTCATTTGAGCTAGCATTTAGGAATGGGAAGTAAGTTGATGTTTATAAAGCTTTGATCTTGGGTTTTGAGGTGAGAGATAAGTAAAAGGAATGAACTAAAAGAGAGATGAAAAGAAGATGGCCACTAGGGATCAAAGAAAAAGAAAATAAAAAGCTCTAAGTATCTTAAGCAAAACCCCATAGAAAAAAAAGAGAGAGACAAGAAAAGGTTAGGGAGTACAAAAAGAAAAAATGGAGCTAAGTAGAGAAGCAAAAGAAAAATATGTCCCTAGTTGGTTCAAATAAAAGAAAAAAAATTGAGAGAGTTCATTTGGAGAGTGAGAAAGAGTGTCCTTTTGAGTCTTTGGGAGAAAAAGGGGATGGGAATTACACCAAGAGAAAGGGTAGAGTTTAAAAGTGTTTAGGAAAAGGGTACAATGATGAGAACCAACCATTGTATGCATGAATTGCTCATTTTCTTAAATAAATTTTGCATAATGTTCAAGCTCCTTTTTTTGAGTGTAAGTAACCAAAAAAAATGTACTTAAACCTTTCTTCTATCCTCATTGAACCATTTCCACTTACCAAGCCAAATGATTGAGATCAAGTTTCCATTAGCAATAATTCACCTTGTTGATTTGGTAATGAATGTGAGAGTTGGTATAGAGACTTGTCGGTTGATGATCATTGCATCTAGTGTGGAGGCATAAGAGTTTTGATAGACCTTGAGAAGATAGAGTGTACTAAGGAAGTTTGCTCATGCTTTTTGCTATGTTTGCCTATGATGTGATGTTGAAGTTTAGGAAGTGTATCTTTTGGTTCTGAGCTCCCAACTTCAAACCTCTTTGCCTTGACTGTTTTTGAAAGTTCACTTGAGGACAAGTAAAAGACAAGTTTTGGGGAGTTGATATCTTGCATATTTACATTGTTTTGATCACCCATTTTTGTACATTTTGATCAACTAAGATAGCATTTAGACTTGTTTAGGTTGCATTGCATTTCATATGTTCTTATTAGGTGGTTGAGATGCCATTCGATGGAATTGGAGAAATTGGAGTTAATTATGAGACAAAAGGTGGATTATGTTTGAGAAGTGAGTTTGGAGGCTAAGTGTTATGGAGGCCAGGTGCACACAGCGTCCTAAAGACCATCCCATAAGGCCGCTGTGGATTGTAGACGACAACACATATTCTCAGCCAAGTGTTGGTGCGGCTTAGTGCAGCGGTGTGTGATGACCGCAGGAATATAATGAAGTTGGTGCGGAGTCTGAAACGGAAAGCTACAACGGCTACCATGGCCGCACCTAAGGAAATCAAGAGTGTCTCAGTGCTTAAGTGTTGGAGAGGCCTATGGTGCAGCGGCCTAATGATGCGTCCAAAGGCTGCCACTAGTTTGCCAAAGCCAACATCCAGAGTTTGACCAGATTTTTATCCACTTATGTTTTGGTCAGCCCAAGTTTGTTGGGTTGACCCGGTTCATTTTTAGAGTGATATAAGCACTATTTAGACCTACTTTTAGAATTGGATTTTATTTTTTATCAAAAAGACAAGACTACTTTGGTGAAAGTTTGAGACTTTAATCTGTTTCATCTTGTTCTCTTGTGTGTTATTAATTGATTTTGCTGTCTAATCATGTTTATCCTTGAATCAACCATGGTTTTAAGGGTTTCCATGAACATTAGCGAGTAGACTCCTATTGGATCTATGGGTTAGGATGATTAAGGTGGTTAAGTGAAGAGTTAAGGTGTTTAGTAATAAATTTACATGTTTCCTTGCTATTTGAGAGTTCTTAATGCTAGGTTAGTCTTGATCACATTAAGTTAGATCTGTAGACATTTTGTGAACCACAAGTTTTCGATAAAATGTCTGAACCAACTTAAATATGCTCTAGCTTGAATAGCCAAAGAGATTTGATGCTAGAATTGCTAGATAGTTATTGGACTTGCTCATAATGTTTGTTTGAATGAATTAAAGCAATGAGAGTTGATGTTTGACTTATGATTGCAAAAGGATCTCTGTCTTGAGAAAGGATTGATCTTTATTGGTGATCTAGACTTAGGGAAACCTTTGATTGATAAGATTGCAGCCTTAGCTTGAATCTTAACCACTTGAACTCAATATCCTAACCCCATGGATCCTATCTTTTAGATTGAATCAAGTTCTTTGTTGTCATTAGTTTATTTTCGTCACTTGAAAACTGTTCACTTCACTTTGGGTTGCTTAGATTGAGTTAAATGACTTGTATTCTTGGTGAATGAAATCAATTTAAGATTGGATTGACTCTTAAAATATTATAACTTAGGATTAAACTTATCCCTATCAGAATTCGAGAAGATACCTTCTTTAATTGCTATACGTATACATTTTATCTTTTCCAAAAGACAAAAAGTTAATGACTGACTAATCAGTAATTGGTGTTTGGCTGAGTTATTTAAAATAAAAGACTGACTTATAAATATATAAAATTCAAGGCATGAACATTGATAAATGTCTTTCGTCTTGAACAAATTCGATGTTTGAAAATACTAGAGGAAAGGGAGTTATGTTCAAAAACCAAAATTATCAGGGACAAACTCGATAAACATATCGGTCAGACCAAGCCAAATGTTAGTTAGCAACCATTCAGGCTTCTCACCGCCATACGCTCAAATCCATTCCAACCTCCGCGTTTTGACTTCGAAATAGCGTTCTAGCCACCAGATTAAAATTTGTCCACACCGTCAAAGAATGTCTTGGTTCCCACGTGCATTTACGCTAAAAAAGAGAAAATATTAGTGTGTTTTAACAAAATATCCGGGAAGGAAAAATAATAGTGTTTTGCTTACAACGAGTTTAAGAAACAATCCTTCCTTAAAATGGCGGGGAATTAATCAGTAAGTCAATTATGAACCCAACCTTCTTAAAAAATCTTTGGTATGGCAAGCGAGATGTCATGTAAAACCCTAAACCACATAACAATAGTTTTGTCAACCCAGATACCAGAACCAGGGTTTAAAAATGAAAGGTTTTCCTGACCCGCAGAGGTTAGTATGGCATCGACACCGCTCCGTAAATTCGATGTTCAACCTGGGACAACCGACATAACGAAACGAAGATGAAAAAGAGAAAAGAATATGAAACACAGCAAAACTGCGTCGGAGAGATATAGAGAAAGAAATTATATATAGAGATACAAGAAAAAATATGTAGGGATGGCAATAATGGTTCACAGTGTTTCGATAATCCTATTACTATATTATTAATAAAATCAAGTAATAATATATTTCGTAAAACATGTGAAAACCAATAATGTCTTAGAAAAAAAATAACATTAATTATTGTTTATTTGTTTTTTTTTTGTTTTTAGAATTTGGTTTTTATTTCTAGATTTTGATGTAGATTTCATTTTTTTGTTTTTTTAACTTGAATGGTGATTTCAGATGTCTATTTTGAGTTTGTGGTTTTAAACTAAAATTAATAAAATATTTTCCGGTAAAAAATAAATCTTCTTAAGAAATTATTTTTTGTTGATCTAAAACATTTAGAATATTATTTCATTTAGTAATTGATTGTTTAAATTAATTGTTGGTGTAAATTCATTACGAGAACAAACAATCAAATAGACATATTTTCGTTCTTTTTTTGTATGTTGAATTTTTAATTATCTTATTTTAATGAAGTTTATAAATTTTATGGTGAATAAATACTTTTTTATGTGAACTTAAATAGTAAACGTATAATAAGTGTCATAACTAAAGATGAATGAACCATCATTAAAAGTTTTAATTCTCTACAAAGAAGAAAATATACAAAATCCATCCTTAACTACTACTATTAAAACCAGTGAAAACTAGACACACACACACACACTTATATATATATATATATACACACACAACAATAAGAACAAAAAGGTCATCTTGCCAACTAAAAACTTATAAAAACAAAAATAATCAGAGAGATGATTAAAATTCAAAACCTCGTACACATATTATTAATTTTCTATTATGTAAAAAACATGTTTTATTAAAAAATGTTAAATATGGTTAATCTACTTTATGGAAATTTTAGACATAGGTATAACATCGTTTAAATTTGAGTCCAAGGCCAATCAAACTGAGGTGATGGTTGGGCGAGTTAGAGGGCATATATTGGTGAAGAGAAGAAGTTATGGAGGAAGAAATGAGGAAGCTTACTTGTAAAATATGGACAATTTGTTCAATAACTTAAAAGTACAAGAACTGATATTTTACAAGAGAGATTACACATATTAGAATCCATGCTTATTAATCAGTAGATTTGGTCCCGAGCGTAAAGGATCACTCCAATATTTGTCCATACAAAATTGGAGTAATGGGCGGTTGTTGATGTTGCTTATTCCTTTCTGTATAATTCTTGATTGGGCGGTTATTGATGTTGCTTTAGGCGAACCAATAGGAGGTTGTGACGACTTTTATTGTGTTTTTTTCCATGTTTTTTTTGGTTGATTAAGATATAGGTTTTTTTTTGTGGGTTGAACCTATTATTATTTTATACACAATTATAAGTGGATCAGAATTCAAATGATTGCCCAAATCTGATTTTTGAGATTGTATACACTTAATTATGTCAAATCAACGGACCAGATCTATTGGTTTTCTTCATGTCTTTCCCTTCTTTATATTCTCCACAATGTCTATGTCTTCTTTCCTTCAATCCCAAGCTCTAAAACTATACCCTATACCCCAAACCTTTATTTCATAACTAACTAATGTTAAATAATTAAAACTTTAATCTTGTAATTTATATCTAAATATAATATAATTTCTATAATTGATCATAAGTACAATCATTATGTAAATAATTGTTATGTAGATTATGTAAATATTTTATGAATGATTTTTTATGCTTCTATCTACGTGCAGTATTTTAAGAATAATTTATAATTTTGTCTATAATACTTTTTCTTTTTTAGTCATCGTGAAAGATTAATGCTTTTAGTTAAGTTTTATTAAATATAAAGTCTATTATTTCAAATACAAAAGCTTTGAGGTTTAATATGGGAATATATGGAAATGTGTCAAAAACTATATGGTAGGAACATCGACTCGGATTAAATTGATTTTAGTTAAAGTTTATGGGGCGATTTAATAAACTTAAATATTTTTTTATGGGGTTTGCTCACTGGATTCAACCTATTATCAGCCGTTAGATTAGAAAAAATCAATGGACCAGAGCTCTTGTCTGCTTCATCTCTCTTATTGGTTGTTACATTTATCACGCGAATCAAGATCTCACGTATAGATTTAACAAAATCAACGAATCCGATCTATTGTTTTTTTTCCAATCCATCCATTCCTTCTATTCTCCACATTTTCTATGTCTTCCTTCCCTCAACCCCAAACTCTAAAACTATACCCTATACCTAAAACTTTTTTCATAACTCATTAATGTTAAATAAACAAATAGGAATTTAACTTATGTAAATTTTTCTCAAATATCGTCAAACATTATTACACACCATTCTATCAAAATTTTGACCTCGTAATTTATATGTAAAATCATCATGAAGATAATTATTACACACCCGAATACATTTACTACTAATTCACTCACATACATAAAACTAATCAACAAATGTGTTTATATCACCTCAAATGTTATTATTATTGATACATGAAACACAGAAACATCTAACCCAATATTTAAATCAATTTGTGAAAAATATAAATATCACGTATATGTAGTTTTAACCATTGTGTAACTGTTTTGACTTTAATATTTTAGAAACAAAAAGAGTTTACTTTTGGAGGTTTTTTTTTAATCTTCCCTATATAAATGATATGTACTCTTGACACCTCTTTGTTTCATTTCTATCCAATTCAGTCACATTCTCAACTATCTCTCTCTCTTTCTCTCTTTCTCTCTATAGTCAACAATGACAGATCCTTACTACAGCGCGATGAATCAACACAAAAGGGAATGTGATTGGTTCTATGGGGTGGCGGACGCAAACCATGGTATATCAAACAAGTGTGCTTGTGGTCAATCTATCGTAGTGGAAACAGGCGACCAAGGAAGGCGGTGCTATGTATGCAAAGTGTTTGAGGTTAGAATGATGTGCGGTATATGAATTTTATGTTGTTAATTTGTTAACTTCTAAGCCTAATTTCCCTTGCACATTCAGGATGATGGCTCGCACTTTCACATTTGCTGTCTTCAAGCACTCGAACATGAGGTGAATGATTTGAAAAAAAGACGCTCATGACGAGGTCAAGACCCGCTTGAAGCTGCGATTAAAGATTCAACAAATGAGTGAGGAGATCGAATAGCTCAAGAAATTTGTCAAGGGTTTTCCTTAATTATGTTATGAACTTGTTGTGTGCTCTTGTGTTTATCTTTGTGTTCTAAACTTATACATTGCTATGTTTTTTGGTTCGCTTGGTTGTTATGTTTTTCTTGTAGTACACCTTCAAATAAGAAACATCATAGTTATTTATACATCAACCAACAGTAAGCAATATAAGTTTAAACATAAAACAACAACGAGATAGCCATGGTAGTAGATACGACTTTTTCACCATATTTTCTCGACATAAGCTTCCAATGCAGCGACTCTCATGTCTAACGTCTCCATCTTGTTCTCCGCATCTCCATCTTGTTCTTCCAATGCAGCGACTCTCATGTCTAAAGCCTTTGTCCACTCTCCCATTTCTTGTTCCCTAGCATTAACTGAATCCCTCGGCTTTATGTTCTCATTCGCAGCGGCCAAGTTCGTATCTATATCATCTTCCTCAGGAGTAGGGGTTTTCTCTCCCTTTAGTTTCTTTGTCTTAATCATTTTTTAAAACCTGAAATCGACGACATCAACAAACCAACTAGACAGAGTTCTTCAACAAAAAAAATGGAAAGTTATACCTATTATGACGAGAGAAGCTGATGCGACCTGGATCAGCATCATGGAACAAGGTATGAAAATCAGGTACGAACCAGCTAGGCAACTAATCATAGCTTGGCTTAATGGGCTGTTTATGGGCCTTATCGGTTTAATTCATGAAGTTCTAGACCGAGAGAAGCTAATGGGCATGATACAAAATATGGAGGCCTAGTTTTAATTAAGAAATCAATGCTTGAGTTTATTCAAGAAAGGCCCAACAAGAATATACAACACATGGTCGTATAATATATCAATCTGACGGTAATTCAATGCTCGTCGACCATGCGAAAGGACTCGACCAGCCGAAGAGTCATTCGTTCCAAACCTTCCAACTTCAGTCAAGTCATCATTTCTGGTCAAGTCTTCTATGTTTAAGAGTTTGTTAGTTTCTATGTTTGATTATTCCTTTTGTATTCCAACCTTTTGTATTCTATGCCTATTATATAAAGGCTTGCTTTGTGTTATTTCAAATCATTCAACTTTTTAATAAAAACTTTTCCTTTTAACTTGTTGAATCATTTGTTCTTCATTGAACATCTTATCTTTTGAGTCGTCGAAGTGTGTCATATCTTCGGGCTTAGAAGTCTGGTAGTATCAAGAGACTTTCCGCACCTCTTGTGTCACCTTTCGATCCACATCCCTTGATCGTTTGTGCTTTCTAGCTCATTCGGTGCAAGGCTTATCCAATCCAACAACCTTAGAGTGATCCTTCAAATCTAGGACGTATCATGTGGTATCAGAGCCACTCTGAGGTTTGGAGTTCTTCACAGCCAGACGTTCGTAACTCTTCGTCTTCTAAGAGATCAACTGTGTCTTTTGGACTGTTGAGAAACCATGACGAGAAGGCAACGCGCAAAGCACGAGAAGAAAATTTGCGAGAATGAAGGTACAACTCTTCATCTTCTAAGAGATCCGTGTCTTTTGGACTATTAAGAAACTATGAAAAGGAGGCTGAACTTAAAGCACAAGAAGAAAAGTTGCGAGAATGGAGGTACAACAAACGTACAGCCGAGATGATAGCACAAAATGAGCGTGACCAAGAGGATAAAGCCAAGAAGTCACGACCCGAGAGAGACAAATGGAAGAAACCACTCAGCAAAGAAGGTACACAAATCTTCATTGATTCTAGTTCAATGGGAGTTAAACCGAGCAGTCCAAAGAAGAGAGTCAAAAAGCCACAATCGAAAGAAGTTGTAGAAACTCCATCGGCCAGAATTGAAGAGAAGAAGAATGAGGGTTTTGAGAGATGGCTGGTGAGTTTCAAGGCTAAGATACATCAAAGGATCACAGACCCACGTCCATCGTCAGTGTTGGAAGAAGATCAAGAGGCCAAAGATATCAAACCAAAGCTATTGACTGTTTAAGACCGAGCAGAATCTATAAACGACCAGCTGCATCAAAAGGAAGAACCAGAGGTTGTAAGTGTTCTCTTGGAAGTCCAAAAGGTGGCTGAAAATGTGGTTGATAGTGGAATAGAAGCTGATCATAAAAAAAAGATCTCACAACCGCTTATGCACTGGGTTGTACTCCTTGCAAACGAATGGCTGATCTAGTTTATCACTTGATAAAGAACCAAGAATATCACCTGAAGCTACTAAGGCATGAAGAGGGTCTGCAACACTTCATATTTGAGCCAGGAGAAGAGACACGTGATCAAAGCAACAATAACCAGACCTTGGTGAAAGAGATAACAAAAGTGGAGCAAAACAATGTCGGTTCATTCATCCTAGAAGGTCCGGATTTGAGGACAAATCCTTTTAAAGGAGGAGGGGATGATGCGACCTGGATCAGCATCATGGAACAAGGTATGAAAATCAGGTACGAACCAGCTAGGCAACTAATCATAGCTTGGCTTAATGGGCTGTTTATGGGCCTTATCGGTTTGATTCATGAAGTTCTAGACCGAGAGAAGCTAATGGGCATGATACAAAATATGGAGGCCTAGTTTTAATTAAGAAATCAATGCTTGAGTTTATTCAAGAAAGGCCCAACAAGAATATACAACACATGGTCGTATAATATATCAATCTGACGGTAATTCAATGCTCGTCGATCATGCGAAAGGACTCGACCAGCCGAAGAGTCATTCGTTCCAAACCTTCCAACTTCAGTCAAGTCATCATTTCTGGTCAAGTCTTCTATGTTTAAAAGTTTGTTAGTTTCTATGTTTGATTATTCCTTTTGTATTCCAACCTTTTGTATTCTATGCCTATTATATAAAGGCTTGCTTTGTGTTATTTCAAATCATTCAACTTTTTAATAAAAACTTTTCCTTTTAACTTGTTGAATCATTTGTTCTTCATTGAACATCTTATCTTTTGAGTCGTCGAAGTGTGTCATATCTTCGGGCTTAGAAGTCTGGTAGTATCAAGAGACTTTCCGCACCTCTTGTGTCACCTTTCGATCCACATCCCTTGATCGTTTGTGCTTTCTAGCTCATTCGGTGCAAGGCTTATCCAATCCACCAACCTTAGAGTGATCCTTCAAATCTAGGACGTATCAGAAGCGTTGGAGACAGTCGAGAGGAGACGAGATCCGAAAGCTTTTTCTTTTTTACGACTTCCTTTCAAAATGCTAAAGCGATTAAAATTAGGGATTTAATCGCAGATATACGCGATAAAGACTCGAGATGATTTTTGCTTTCTTTTGCTGTTTATATTTGACATCCAAACAATCAGTTGACTTGGGCCCATTAGAGGGACTGAGCCCATTTGTCATAGTATTGGGATGGATACACGCCATAGGAGAGATTTTTATTCGCTGTTTACTTTTGCCATTAATACCCATTTGAGGGTTTGAGCCCATTTGATGAAATGAAGAACATTATCTCTTTATCTATCTCTAGTAACCCATGAGGAAACCATTCTAGGTCAAATCATATTTGTTTAAATCTTTTTTTATCTTTCTGCCTCTAATGACCCATATGATTTTTTATATGCGCATACTCACAAATACACCCAACAAGAGACTTTGAAGATAAAACGTTTTGCACACGACATATAAAAGGTTTAAAAGAGCAACAAAGTGATAAAACGGTTTGCACACGACATACAAAAGGTTTAGAAGAGCAACAAAGTGGAGAAATTCTTTGTTACTAAACGAAAGTTCATGATCATTGCCATTAGTTTGCCATTTACTCTCATTTAAAGCCGTGCTGTTAATCTGCCATTTCGTATAATTGTCATTAGTTTGCCAATTCTGAAGGGTAGTGCTGGTATTTTGAAATAATGGGACGAGTCACACAAATTTTCTTTCGTGGTGTTCTGATTCCACAATGTCCTTGCAAAGTGTGACATAATAGATAATTCTTTCTTGCAATAATATGGGTCTGGGTGCGCAATTAATAAGTTTGAGACAAAATCAAAAAGAAAGTTGTTTATTTTGGAATTTTTGGTGCAAAATTTAAAGTAATTAAAAGACGAGACCATTCATGAAATTATTATGAAGGGCTAAAATGAACAATCAAGAAGCTAGGGGTTAATTTAAGGAGATATTGCACTATTAAAGAGTCTGGGGTCAGAAACAAAATTATACAAAACTAAAAGGAGCAAACGTGCAAAAAATAAAAAAATGATCATTGTTGCTCTTGACGAAGCAAAGATGGTGAGACACGAGCCATGACGGAACATAGACGGCAAAAAGCGAGGTGGTGACACCGGGAAGATGAGTTGGAGTCTAACGAAACGTTGTTTCCGGTGGTCTAAATAAGTCGTCATAGAGTAAATATGTCCCGATTCTCACTAGAAGTAATGTAAAAAGTGTTATTACGGTGGCAGCATCTCATCTTCTTCCATCCTTCATTTTTTTCGCTAACTAGGGTCAGTCCGCGCTACGCACGGGATGTAATGTATTGTTGTAGTTTAAGATATACTTTTTTATAAATATATTTTGTTTGTTTGATTGATTGGCATTTGGATTATTTGTAATCGCTTGGCTTTGTCTACACCAGTCTAGACATGAAAACATAAAACTGGTTATGAAATAACAAATATACCTATCAATCTAAATATTCCTTTTTGTTAACAGATGGAATCAGCTTAAACCATATAAATTTAGTGTCGATTGGAAAATCGGTCCAGCTCATCTAGTTAAAGAGATTATGTGTGTTACAAAACTATGGAAATGCTATAAATTGGAGATCATTGCCAATGAGAAAAACTATATGCAATTCATATTAAGTCCATGGTCCCAAAAGCAATTGAAAATATGTAATGAATAATTGAGAGATATTATTTTAGTTAAGATGAGATCTTACCTAGACTTATTATGGCAGAAGAATCATAAACTATTTGGCGTGTATCCTAAATTCATACTCGTCGTAAAGAAACTTGGGTTTAGCAGAGGTTCACATCAATTTCTAGATATGAATTCTCTAATAAGATTAGATCCATATGATTTAGGTTTGTTAGTTACTGTTAATCTAGATATAATTTAAGGGGTTTTATCGTTTTTGCTGTTTTAGAAAAGGATTAGCAAGGCAGATTGGAGTTTCTTCAGTCGTCAGCCTCTCAAGTGGTTGGATCCACGTGAAACATAAAAACATCATAGATCACAGTTCCTTGTTAGTTTGAAGAAATCACCTAAAATAACATGTCTTTAATCTCTCTTTTTTGAGGCAAAGCTAAAAGCAAGTTTATGCTCTGTAACGGTGAGTCCAATATGGGATAGAAGCGACGAACTACATAGATAGCGAGAGAGAGAGAGCTAAAAAGTTTAAAAGTAATGCTCACAGAAAATAAATTTATATATGATCTCACTAAATTGGCTAAAACGGTCAACTAACGAACCTACGTTTGTAAACCCAGAAAATTAGCCAACCAGTAAATAAAGACCCAAATAATGCAAGCTAATGTGTTGGTGAGAGTTTAAATAATTTTCGTATGGCTTATTTGGGGCAAAGCCCGGATTTTTTTCATAGATTTTAGTTTAATTTAAACTATTTGACTATTATATTTGAGTATCTATATTATATATTGCTAAACTGATTAAATAAAACAACTTAGAAAAATATTAATGATTTTATATTATTTTTTATAGTAAATTTATAATTTATAACTAAAATTTGTTTTAATTTTAGGATCAGGAAATATAAGGGCATTATTATTGGGGGTTTCTTATTTGGGGTTCTTAAATTATAATTTAATATTTTTTACACTTTTCGGCTAAGAACCGTCTCTTATATCTCTTATTTAAGAGAAGGTTCTTAGTTTTTCTTAGCTAAAAGCTCAAAAACTTATCTTAACCGAATCTAAAAATCCCACCTTAAGAGCCTCCAATAATCATGGCTTAAAAGATGGTGAGGAAGTTGAATAAAATAATTGAAGGCCAGTTTCAAAAAAAAGTTGAATAAAATAATTACACTTTAATTACAATTGAACATACTATTTGTGGACAAAACAAAAGTATAACAAACTACACATGTTCTCAAACAACGGAGTATGAATCCGTAGTTCAGTTGCCTCCCTTACATTTAGATACATATAATTCTCTGGAAAGTGGACATATTACTCTGTCCGAGCACTTTAACTCAGAGCAACCCAATGGTTATGGACTTGATCACTTTATGATAATTTCAGTAAGTTAGTTAATGGACAAAAATTAAGCGAGGATGGTGAAGATGACATTGATTGCTCGTGTTGCTGATGGGTTGCCTCTAGCTGAGTTGCCAGATTCAGACATTTAGATATGCATAAATTAATAAAATTATTGAGTATATATGAACTTTCACAGGAAGAAGCTCACTTTCTTGTTGTGAAGGCATGTCTTTGGCATATTATTAGTGGACACACTATTTCGTTTCTCTCGTAGGCGTGAACATAATACATCTTTGTGTGGTAAGAGTAAATAGAGCATAACTGTTTAAACAATTTTCCTATTATGATGTTTTCTAAAGCGTAGTTAATCTAAGACAGCGAAGTATAACAGTAGAATAATTATTGTAAAGGAAATCTAAAAAAAGCTAAGAAAACTATTGTTTCGTAGTTGGATCATGTACACCGGCACTTAAATTTATCTGGGAGTTTATAATTGTAGTGACTTTGTAGAAGGATTGTGATGATAATGCTTAACTTTGATACCAAATCATGTATGTCCTTAACGAAATTGAACATGAAGGTGTACATTGTAATATTCAGCTCTGCAACACCAAGTATCAATAATTGTTGCCTCCAATAATGGAGTATATGACTCCACACAATGATGTTGACGCTAAAGTTGGAATTGTTGTGACCTTCCCATCTGAAAAAGTTGCAAAAGAAAAAAAAGAAAACACAAGTTGACAGTTTCATGTTACTCTCATTAACATGAAATATAGCAAAGGTGTCAATCTCATGTACCAGTATCTCTCTCCAATTGTTCTCTAGGTATATTACAGGAATCGTGGATGCAAAGAATATGTATGTTGCTGGTGCCAGATTCCTAACTTTTTCATAAATGAAGATCAACTTCATATCTCTCAAGCAATAATACTTTTTTGTAAAAGCAAAAGAGAAGAGACATGAACATACATAAATCCAACTCTGAAACAACTGATACAATGATGCTTGTAGGATTTGAGTCTCTCAATGACATCATTCCTTATGCTCTGAAAAGGGACAAACTCACTGCCTCTGCCATTTAGATTTAGTTTGTTCAAGTTGAAAGCTTGATAGTGGTCCTACAGGTTAAAAGGAAGAGTAAGACAAAGCAGTATAAACGAAGATTAGAATTCTAAATCCAACATATTTAGATTTAGTACTTTTCTTAGTATCGGAAGCTGGTTTGTACTCTGAAATCAGTAGAACCAAACTAAACAAAGTATGAATTATCTGTTTAAATCACTTTGTGAAAGTAAGAATTCAGTTTACTAAGAGACTCAGGTCCAACTATGAATATACATGTACCTAAAAGAGATACGCAAGGAATGTTCTCATAGCATTGATTGCACTTGAGTCTTTAAAAGATGTAGAACAGATTTGATTTGGCAAAAAGGTCAGAACTTGACAACACATTTTTCTGGAAATCTCAACATAATATCATAGGCTTTGCATTTCTGCACAAAGTTTCACACTTTATCAATCAAATCATGTGACAAAATCCGACACAGAGAACCCGAAGACTTACGTAGAGATTCCTACATTAAAGATCTCATTAGCCGTCTTCACCTTACCCTTAAACTCCATGCGCAAAGCATAAGCTATGTAGTACAAAGCATGTGTCTTCCCAATGTCATTAACCTCCAAAAACTTGTAAATCACTTCTGCATCAGCATAATGCTCCGCCTTTAAAGACAACCATATTTGATTAGTACTACTATTCCAATACAAAGAAGATCATTCAAAGGGAGCTAAAAAAAGAGAGAAAACATTACATATTCCAACCAGACTTTGAGATAACGAAGAACATCCTTGTACCGTTCCGAGTGCCAAAACTTACGAACGCATTGCTCATATATCACTAACTGTGACACCCCCGATCTGGTCTAAGTATAAGTTGACTCGACCAGCCGTGCAACAATCAAACAAGAACATTCACAGCCGATCACAAGTAGCTTAAACCAAACCGAGAAGCCACAATGTATAGATAAATGATTAACCCGAAGTTCCTAGAATAAATCTAGGTACCGAAGGCCAATCATCTAAGTACACATATCCTATTAGGTACGACTCAAGGCTTTACAACCCGAACGAGTAATACCCAATAGTTGGTTCGTCCGGACAAGGACTAATATCATATGGAACCCGTACGTTAAAAACATTCTTTATAAATTATATATTTATTCATTGAAAAGCATCTTACACAAATGTTATAGATTAACCTCGAGGTTTTTGGAAAACAAAGTTTATACATAAGATATAACAAAACGGCTTTGCAAGGATAATAAAACTATCGCTGGCTAATGCTGTTCCTTCCCGTCCTAAGTAAGGGCTCCCGCCTATTGGTTACCTGCATCGCAAATGAGTCATGAGTAACTAGTTTACTCAGTGAGTCTAATCCCACACCCCCAAAAAATATTGGTAATATCCCGAGCAGAGAACTTCATTTGAATGCAGAGGAAATATATTCCTTAATTATATATGTAAGGCATATCTTTTATCGATGTGAATCCTATCTTAAACATCACCTCCACGATACCTGCCGTTCACTCATACTTATAATATATATATATATATGCTAAACCCGGAAAAACACCAAGGCTAACCGAGCCTAGCGGAAAAATAAATATAACTATCATCTCCATCAGATATTCCAAGATCGAACATCTAATGCTGCATGCAGTTACACGGCCTCCAGGGTGCGACCCCATCATCGTGTCTTCGTGACCTTGTTCCATATCGCAGGACCAATCCACGGTAATGCGGGTACTTTAGGGAGAGTGAATATGATAAGACTTCACATGATTCATACTTATATACTTAGTAATATACATATATATTAGTACTTGAGAACAAGTACTAAAGCTCGGGATAAACATTAAAGAATAGAGAATATTATTCTTAAGTATTTATTCTAAGAAGACAATTCACAATTTAGTAATGTTCAGGACATTTACTTATCAATCAACCATAAGAAGTAATTCACTCAAGCAATATTCATTCATAACTCATGAATTATCTATCTAGACTCACCTTTGTTTATATGAGATTGGCTAAGGAAGACTAAACTCGAGCTCAAATAATGACACTCCACTTCTCTTCTGATTTAGAACATCCACAAGGCAGGATCCGGTTGATCCCACCACTGACCTCGGCCAATGACCTAAAACAAAACAGTTCGGTACACAAGATCATTAATCCAACAGTTCGGTTTGGAAGAGGAAACTTGAATCAGATCTTATCAGCTCGGTTCAGGACAAAGCTTTAGCAGTTCATATCAACTCAGACTAGATCAGGATATGACAAGTTCAGACAGTAGACAGCTCGGCTCAGACCAGTACTAGACAAGATCAAAACTGCTCGGTTCAGAACAATAATATTTTGGCAGTTTGGTTCACTCTAACTACTTAAATGAGTTCAGTTCAGGCTCGGTTCTACTCCTCCTATATCATAACAGTTTGGTTAAGACAAGGTTGATTCAGGACAAGGTCAGTTCATTTCGTTTTAACTTCAATAAGACCATAACCACTTAACTAACAGTTTCCAAAGACTGATTCCAACCGAAACTAAACTAAACTGATAAGTACACCAACTTAAACAAGGGATCCGACCATGACCTTAGCTAAGCAACCCACAGATTTGATTAGAACATGGCTAAGGCAGGTAGATGAAGCTTACCCTAATTCGTCATGGTTGGATGGTCTTAAACGGTTCTCCTCTCCAAGGTATACCAGCGGCTGAACTGATCACAAAGAGAGATGAGGGTTTGGTTCATAACAGAAGCTGAACAAGGCCTAGGATTTAATCAAATTCTCTTACCTTCTGATCCTTCTCACTAAAACAAACTGAGCTAGGTGGTGGAGGAATTTCGTTCTGGTTTCTTATTGATCTTTCTCTTGGTTTCTCTTTCTTTCTCTCTGAATTTTTACACTGAATTTTCTGTCTGATTTTCTCTTCTCTCTCTCACTGATTTTTCTTTGTTTCTCTCAGGTTTATGCACGACCAGAATGAGGAAAAAGAGGTTAAAAATATGTAAGAGCTGCTTCTGATGACTAAACCACAGGGACACCAAGTTGAGCTCTCAGCCAGACACATGGCGAGCTGTTTCATCTTTTCTGTCCAATGAAGTAACCAAGCAGCTGAACTTTTCCTTCCCAAGAAGAAAGCTGCAAGCAGGTAAGCAAGTAGCTTGTGACTTGCACATGACTTACTTATTAACCAAGCAGGCAGGTAGCTTGTGACTGTCATGTGCCTTTTATGGAGAAAGCAGGCAGGCAAGGTGGTGAGTTACCATGGACTATTTATAAGAAATTATAAGAAGCTGGTTGATAATTTTCGGACAGTTTCTGATAAATATTTTCTCGACTTTTAAATCTCGTCCTACTTCAACTAAACTCGTCCAGTTTAAATAAAATTCGACCAACATAATTAATAATTCGACCAGAACCATCAATGGAAGATCTTTCGACCATAAGACAGTCCCGTCGAGACATTAATTTACGGGGTCGATTTTATTTTAAATCTGATCGTCCAATCTCCAAACTGATCTTATAGATTTTCTCGACCAAATTTCTATCCGCTCTTGAGGGTTATTACATTCTTCCCCCCTCAAAAGAATTCGTCCTCGAATTCTCAAATTATAGTTGTACAAACTTTACTGCACAATGTTGTCTCAGAACTTATACTCTTCTGCATGGGTCAAGCAACTGATGGTTTGTTCTTCAAATACTTGAACTCACAAAATTTTCCAATTCTCCAATCTTCCGGTATGATGTTCACCTATCCGCAAAGGACCTTCAGGATAAGTGAGGTTAGGTTGCAGATTGTATGGTCGTTGTAGCTTGACCATATTCAGATCCGGAATATGCTTACACAACATCGATACATGAAATACCGGGTGCATAGGCATATCAGGTGGAAGTTCAAGTCGGTAGGCTACTTCTCCAACTCTAGCAATAATTCTGCACGGACAAATGTATCGGGTTGCCAATTTTCCAACTTTCCCAAACCGATCCTTCCCTTTCTGGGCAACTATTTCCAAGAAGACTAGATCATTCACTACAAAGATGACTTCTCTTATATTGCGGTTAGCATACTTCTTCTGACGGCCTTAGGCTTTCTTCATATTTTCTTGAATTATCCTTACTTTCTCTGCAGCCTCATCTACTATTTCTGGACCAAGGATTCTTCGTTCACCAACTTCGGTCAAACACACTGGTGTTCTACAAGGTCGACCATACAGAGCTTCGTATGGTGACATACTGATACTTGACTGGCAACAATTTCTAACTCTGATAATCAATTCATTACTGCAACATAACGCTCGTCATCTGCAGCTTACATACTTCTTTTCACATCCTCAAGTCTCTTAAAACCATCACTCGTGAAATCTTTCTATCTACCTTTCTCCCATATAAACAACATGCATATGTGGAACGTTAGGTGATGTGCCATACTGAAAGTAACATCTCGGGTCTGGTAAATGTCAACTTGATTAACCGTGCAACAATCAAACAAGAACATGCACGATCAATCACGCTAACATGATCCAAACCAAGGGTGCTACTCTCAAATACACACACTCACCCATTCCAAGGATTATCTTCCTTACAATCTTTGGTACACTTCTGCTCATCTGATATTCTTCAAAAACTTCTGAACCACTCAAATCTTTCGGAAGTTTCCCATGTCCAAGTCTGGTTCTATTGCTTTCTGATTTCCTTCTTCTGTCTAGCAACTGAGGATTCAACAGGTTCGTCTATACCAAGCTTAATTCACCAACTGAGTACTCTTGTACGACGAATTTGTAATTTATGTATTGATACATCTTGGTACTTCCAGGATGAATGCTTAAGAGAGAATGGTGTGCAGTCCTTAGAATCTATTCTCGAAGTCCTTCTCCTTTTGGAACGGTTACTCGACCATTGAGTAACAAGGTTCCATCATTGACAACTTGATATCCTCTGAAATTACTTTCTTTCAGCTCTTCTCAAATCTTCTTTAGGTTCTCATCTCTCATTTGTGCTTCTCGGATATGAGCAGGTAAACTAACTTGGCTCACTGCTTGTAATCCTAAAGGTTCTCCTTCCTCTCCTTCCAAGGCATCCAAACTAATCATCTTGAACTCTGCTTCAAGATTTTGAAGTTCCTTTATAATATCTACCTCAACTTTCCTTCGGCTCAAAGCATCAGCAACAACATTTGCTTTTCCTAGATGGTATAGGATCTGCATGTCGTAGTCAGTTACAAACTCCATCCAACGCCTTTGCCTTAGGTTCAAATCAGGTTGAGTGAAAAGATACTGAAGGTTTTTATGGTCTGTGAACACTTGGATCTTCTCTCCATATAGATATGATCGCCAAATCCGAAGAGCAAATACTGCTGCGGCCATTACCAGGTCATGCGTTGGGATGGTTTACTTAACACTTTCTTAGTTGTCTTGATGCATAGGCGATTACCTTATCGTCCTACATCAGTACACGACCTAATCCAACATGAGATGCGTCTGTATAGAGGGTGTACAGATGGTTAGGTTTAGACAAAGCTAAGATAAGTGCAAACATCAAAGCTTGCTTCAGTTTATCGAATGCTTCTTTTGTTTCTGAACTCCATTCATAGGTGACAACTTTACCGGTAAGACGAGTCAGTGGCTTTGATATGCTTGCGAACCCTTGAACAAACTTCTGATGGTAATTGACCAATCCAAAGAACTCTGAATCTTGATAACAGAGATTGGATAGAACCATTTGGTAATAGTAGCGCTCTTTTCTGAATCTGCATCAAATCCCTGTTCCAACTGACTGACCAAGGGATCCAACTTCCCATGCCCTATATAAGCATTTAATTGAACTTGCAGCGTTCATCAAACATCCTTGAAACAAAACTGCTCCTTGCGACCTCTTAATCACTCTTCAATTCTAGATATTAATACTTGACCCTAATGGTCACGTCCTTGATTTAATTATAGTCGAACATAACCGCAAACTCTAGTTCTTCGTCTTTACCACTGACATGTGTAAACTCCATGGCAAAGAACTGAATTGAACAAAACCTTTCTCCAAACAAATCTCTTGTCTGTTACTTTGCTTGATTAGGACCACTTGCCGAGATGTCTAGGCTGATGCAGCGAATCCAAGTTCAAGATGACTACTGAATATATATTAATTCTAGTTGTCGACAATCCTTCTGGCGCCTTAAGCATATCTTTGAATTCTCTGACTATGAGACTATCCTCCCCTTTTTATCTTCTATGCTGACAATGCTCAAGATTATGGAATACTCCTTTTCATCTTTTCCCAAACTGTTTTTAACTCTCCAGGACTGGTATGAGTGATGCTCCAACACTTGGTAGAATACCATTTTAGGCCAACGGTGACTAGTCTTCTCCCAAGAACTTCTTTCTTCTACCACATTCTAACTGAGCTCGAAAACTAGATAGCCAATCTCACTCTAGATAGAAACATATCGTTCTAATGGAAGTACTAAGGAATGGGGATGGGATACGAAGGCATACCATAATTCTAAATGGCAGCCAGTACTTCCACGAATAAGAACGATAGACTTGAATTCACTAAAGTGAATCCTCCCTAATAAAATGACACTACCCGGGAACTACATCTATGTGTTGTTCCCGAATCAAACACAAAATGGGCGGAAAATTCCGTCCATAGAAAAGGTCTCTTACGACACCTTGATCAAACTTTCACTTATTTATATAATCATTCATAAATTTTTTTTTTTGAATTAACACAACACACAATGGAATAAGAAACAAACCTGTGATTGGACCTTTCAGGAGTTTTGACGGTCCAAGGAATTCTAAAGTGTAGGCTCTACCCAAATAGTCTAACACTTGGGACGGAACTAATGGTAGGGAAACGCGATGATGTTCAACAACTGGTACCCTAGGTATAGGTAAAAGGTATTGGGTATCTTCATGGAAAAGGGTAGAATAACATCCTTACTCTTCAGAGGAACGACCAAAGTGGAAATGACGTAAGTGATATAGGACTCCTTACACTTGAAGAATCATGACCCTACTGTCCTGGCTGAAAATGATCTTCGATCTAAACCTGATAGCCATTAGACTGTCGAAATGGCACGAAGAATCTTCCTTGGCAGTAACAGCTCTCTTTACATACACGTCATACTATACTTTCTCCTCAAAGCACTTAAGCACGACAATCTTTAGTTACTCCAATGGTTTGGGAATTAAGTTCCCAAAGAACGTCCTTATGATCTTTGGCTCAACCTCCAAACCATAATGGATGAATCATATTCACTCGACCTTAACCTTCTGGCGGAAACATCTCCTTGTGTGAACTCCATAAGTGGAATCTCCAATCGGTCCCATGCTTGGGGTAGAATACACTCCATCTTGAATTCTTAAAAGAAATCTATCTAACTTGGACTAGCATTCCTTAAATGACGCTTGATTCTTAACGACCAACTCACTGCACCCTTCTTGATGTTGTATGCTTCCATATCCTTCTTTCAATCCTCGAAACAATGGGCTATGTTTGTCGTCTGCCTCCAATGTTGAATCTGAAATCTTCCTCAATCCAAAGTGTACGTTGAGTGGTTTAGTCATTCCTTGATATGTTGTGGTCCCAACTTCTTTATCCTCTTCAGAAACGTCAAGATGTCTTGTTGCAATGGAGTAGTGCTGGTGCGTCCATCGTCTTGTAATACAGTCAAACTATCTCTCCACCAATGCTAAGCTTGAAATACTTGCTGAATAAATCAGGCTTGTACGGCTCCAGTTCTGGTACGTCTGAGTATAAGATGGATAGACTTGAGCAGCCGGATGAATAAGTGCATCTGAGTGTTCATATGCAGTCGGATCTCTTTGATCTGGATCATTACGAACAACGTCCACTTTGACATCAATAACACATAGATCCATTTATGTGTTCGATGTGTTGACTATGGCTTGTATATCTCCGAGCAAGAAGATAGGAAAATCGGTAAGTGCGCTCCACCCCGTCGAGCTTATCTTGGTGCATCTGCTGTGAAAGTTAAAGATAAGGTGACTACCCATGACTATCTATCCTAAGATGAAGGAACCAGCCAGCATATCCTAGTTATCCTTGCGACTCATTTTGACTCGAAAAACATTTGAAACAAGTCCCATTCAAGCATCGTATAACCATGCTCTGATACCACCTTTGTGACACCCCCGATCTGGTCTAAGTATAAGTTGACTCGACCAGCCGTGCAACAATCAAACAAGAACATGCACAGCCGATCACAAGTAACTTAAACCAAACCGAGAAGCCACAATGTATAGATAAATGATTAACCCGAAGTTCCTAGAATAAATCTAGGTACCGAAGACCAATCATCTAAGTACACATATCCTATTAGGTACGACTCAAGGCTTTACAACCCGAACGAGTAATACCCAATAGTTGGTTCGTCCGGACAAGGACTAATATCATATGGAACCCGTACGTTAAAAACATTCTTTATAAATTATATATTTATTCATTGAAAAGCATCTTACACAAATGTTATAGATTAACCTCGAGGTTTTTGGAAAACAAAGTTTATACATAAGATATAACAAAACGGCTTTGCAAGGATAATAAAACTATCGCTGGCTAATGCTGTTCCTTCCCGTCCTAAGTAAGGGCTCCCGCCTATTGGTTACCTGCATCGCAAATGAGTCATGAGTAACTAGTTTACTCAGTGAGTCTAATCCCACACCCCCAAAAAATATTGGTAATATCCCGAGCAGAGAACTTCATTTGAATGCAGAGGAAATATATTCCTTAATTATATATGTAAGGCATATCTTTTATCGATGTGAATCCTATCTTAAACATCACCTCCACGATACCTGCCGTTCACTCATACTTATAATATATATATATATATGCTAAACCCGGAAAAACACCAAGGCTAACCGAGCCTAGCGGGAAAATAAATATAACTATCATCTCCATCAGATATTCCAAGATCGAACATCTAATGCTGCATGCAGTTACACGGCCTCCAGGGTGCGACCCCATCATCGTGTCTTCGTGACCTTGTTCCATATCGCAGGACCAATCCACGGTAATGCGGGTACTTTAGGGAGAGTGAATATGATAAGACTTCACATGATTCATACTTATATACTTAGTAATATACATATATATTAGTACTTGAGAACAAGTACTAAAGCTCGGGATAAACATTAAAGAATAGAGAATATTATTCTTAAGTATTTATTCTAAGAAGACAATTCACAATTTAGTAATGTTCAGGACATTTACTTATCAATCAACCATAAGAAGTAATTCACTCAAGCAATATTCATTCATAACTCATGAATTATCTATCTAGACTCACCTTTGTTTATATGAGATTGGCTAAGGAAGACTAAACTCGAGCTCAAATAATGACACTCCACTTCTCTTCTGATTTAGAACATCCACAAGGCAGGATCCGGTTGATCCCACCACTGACCTCGGCCAATGACCTAAAACAAAACAGTTCGGTACACAAGATCATTAATCCAACAGTTCGGTTTGGAAGAGGAAACTTGAATCAGATCTTATCAGCTCGGTTCAGGACAAAGCTTTAGCAGTTCATATCAACTCAGACTAGATCAGGATATGACAAGTTCAGACAGTAGACAGCTCGGCTCAGACCAGTACTAGACAAGATCAAAACTGCTCGGTTCAGAACAATAATATTTTGGCAGTTTGGTTCACTCTAACTACTTAAATGAGTTCAGTTCAGGCTCGGTTCTACTCCTCCTATATCATAACAGTTTGGTTAAGACAAGGTTGATTCAGGACAAGGTCAGTTCATTTCGTTTTAACTTCAATAAGACCATAACCACTTAACTAACAGTTTCCAAAGACTGATTCCAACCGAAACTAAACTAAACTGATAAGTACACCAACTTAAACAAGGGATCCGACCATGACCTTAGCTAAGCAACCCACAGATTTGATTAGAACATGGCTAAGGCAGGTAGATGAAGCTTACCCTAATTCGTCATGGTTGGATGGTCTTAAACGGTTCTCCTCTCCAAGGTATACCAGCGGCTGAACTGATCACAAAGAGAGATGAGGGTTTGGTTCATAACAGAAGCTGAACAAGGCCTAGGATTTAATCAAATTCTCTTACCTTCTGATCCTTCTCACTAAAACAAACTGAGCTAGGTGGTGGAGGAATTTCGTTCTGGTTTCTTATTGATCTTTCTCTTGGTTTCTCTTTCTTTCTCTCTGAATTTTTACACTGAATTTTCTGTCTGATTTTCTCTTCTCTCTCTCACTGATTTTTCTTTGTTTCTCTCAGGTTTATGCACGACCAGAATGAGGAAAAAGAGGTTAAAAATATGTAAGAGCTGCTTCTGATGACTAAACCACAGGGACACCAAGTTGAGCTCTCGGCCAGACACATGGCGAGCTGTTTCATCTTTTCTGTCCAATGAAGTAACCAAGCAGCTGAACTTTTCCTTCCCAAGAAGAAAGCTGCAAGCAGGTAAGCAAGTAGCTTGTGACTTGCACATGACTTACTTATTAACCAAGCAGGCAGGTAGCTTGTGACTGTCATGTGCCTTTTATGGAGAAAGCAGGCAGGCAAGGTGGTGAGTTACCATGGACTATTTATAAGAAATTATAAGAAGCTGGTTGATAATTTTCGGACAGTTTCTGATAAATATTTTCTCGACTTTTAAATCTCGTCCTACTTCAACTAAACTCGTCCAGTTTAAATAAAATTTCACCAACAAAATTAATAATTCGACCAGAACCATCAATGGAAGATCTTTCGACCATAAGACAGTCCCGTCGAGACATTAATTTACGGGGTCGATTTTATTTTAAATCTGATCGTCCAATCTCCAAACTGATCCTATAGATTTTCTCGACCAAATTTCTATCCGCTCTTGAGGGTTATTACACCAACAGTCCCGAGCACTCTCCTCCCGGAGGAAACGCCTCCTGCACCCATTTAACACACCTGGAGAGAAATCTCAGGATTCAATATTGGATCAAGAACACTAAAGAAAAAACAGATTGCATTCAAAAACGACTCCGAAAAACGCATACCAAAGAAAAAACAGATTAATATACTCAAAAAAAGACACAGTTCTTGAGACTGAAAGAAGAAGAAGCTAATGTGCAGCTTCTCGGCTCTTGGCTTCTTCAGAGAGTTATGAGAAATTTCCCCGGAAATACTTTAAGCGTCGAGGGGTAGCATGTCGATGTCCAAGCTTGCCACCTATCTTTCCATTTCGACTCTCCCAAAATATCAGGAGATGCGCTTTGACGGCTTCGACGGTGGAGCCGATTTTCAAAACGGCGAGTAGTTGAGAAGCTTTTGCCATTCGAATCTCTGAATTTTTTTGAAAGAATGATTTAGACAAATGGCTAATGAAATTCATGAAGGAAACTCACATATTTATAGCTCTGGATTTACACAACGAAGAAAGAGGATGTGCATTGAATGAGACATTGTGTGAGGAGAGGGGAATCAGTGTTAATGCGAGCCTTGATGACAATGCATGAATCTACTCAACTCCCGTAACGGTACCGGATTTCCATAACTCAAATTGAATAGCCAAGGTCGGAACATTCCACTTGTATTCGATATGAGTTTATCCTTGCCGGTGATTGAAGCTTCCGGCGTATCTGGTCATGGCCGTCAATTTTTAGGTTATTTGATCATGTGAATTTTGTCGAAGCAGTTAACTGAATCTTATGATTACACACGAAAACAATGTCGTTTTGTTATCAGCTACACGAAAGACAAACCCAATTAGAAAAACATAAAAGCACAAATAAAAAAAGTAACAAAACTCTAAAAGAAAGAGACACGTGTCAGCCTCTAGTCACCTTATTTGATGACATGTCACCATGAGAAGAGAGACAATCTCTTCTTCAGATATATAGATAATAAACATTTTTTTCTCATCAATTACACTTTTTACATCTAATGACTCTGATTAGATAAGAGAGAAAATAGAGTTATTCTGGTTAAGATGTAAATACCGAGATCTATGAAGTTTCATATTTTATTTTGTAATTCTGCTAAAGAAAAAAAAAATCTAAAGTTTGGTAAAAGTAAACTCTTGAAATATGATGAAAGAGATTTGAGAAAGAGAAAAACAGAAAAAAGTGGGACATAATAGTTACAATCTACTTATGTTTCAACTAGGGAGCTTAAACGAAAGTGCATTGAAATTAGAAAATGTATCTTAAGACAACAAAGTGTCCTATAATGTAATATAGAAGATGAAAAGTGATTTTGAGTGTAATTGTGACACCCGCCACCTCCTATCTGGAGAACAGCGTGCCACCAACAACATCTCACACACACATCACATACCTACATCTTCACTCACCCATAACCCGTAAAAAAATCCGAATTAATAAACGCCCAGCACCAATCCATCCAAAAATCTTATACTCGTCTGTCGCACCTGAAATAGGGAAAGAAAGGATGGGTGACTAACAAGGGAGTCACTCAGTGAGCTTTAGGATACTAGACACGCAAACCTTTGACTAAGTAAATTGAACTCACACAATGAAAGTTTAGCTCTAACATGAACACACACAATGCCTAAAGCATTACACAAAATAGACAATGCGATGATAACATAAGGCTATCCCATACACCCCGCATTCTCCTCATAAAGATATACATACTCTGCGTCGATAGTACATAAATCTGTCTTTGTACCCCCAACAACCATACTCTGCATCGATATGCAAACGTCTCTGCACCCTCGCAATTTCTCACACATCTGCGTCGCTAGCTCAGACGTCTCTGGCCCCCGCAATCTCCACATAGTCCTTATATATTTATAACTAAATATATATCATCACTTAACATCAAACAATCCAATCAATGGTTGAATCCTCTAGACCCCTAATTCCGGTTTACAATCAATTTTTTAACTATCAAGCAAGACTTGATTCAAGCATACAGAACATGTTTCAAAACTAAACTACGATAGGAAGAATTCTATAATAGTACGAGATTTACGGATAGACCCTCACTTAGCCAAGATCAGAAATTGGTCGGGTGATGCTCGAAACTGATATGCCTTGCCTAGCAAGACTAGGTCTAGGCTTTAGAATAATAACATCCAACGTTGCATGCTTCCCTACGCATGAAAAATTTAGCTTATGCGAAATATGTTTCTTGTAACACAAGTAACAAAGAAGATACCACTTAGCTGCTACACGGCTTGGATTACTGTTGATGATGGTGGCTGGCTCAAGCTCTAGTGACAAAGAATGGTGACATGGCTGGCCCTTCCTATGGCTCACTGTTAACGATGGTGGTGGTTGGTGTTAAACGCCGCAGCTCCAGTTTAGATCGTGTCCCCTCCGCATCTCTCGGTTATGCTCACGGCCATGACGAGAACTGATAAAGGCAACGGCGTTGCAAGGATTTCTGTCCCTCCTCCGGTGAGATGATGACAGTGGTGTTGGGACGCGGTGGTCGGGCTTTGCTCGTTTCCTTCTTACATCTTATGCTTCTCGGATCAATAACATATCAACCATAAAACAATGGCGATTGTTCTTGGACTTCTAGACCATGTCTCCAACGTGACATGGAGGCTCCAAAATATCTAGCAATGACATCACGGCAGTGGCTCTTCGGTTATGGATGGTTTATGGCAAGGATCTGGTGGTGATGGTGCTCGACTTGCTCGCGATCTCCCTATTGACTTTGCTCACGTCATCAACGCATGAGATGGCGTGGTAATGGATCCAGTGCCTCGTCTCTTAGGCTCTCGGATCTGGAATACCACCGATGGTGGATTTGATCGCAAGACAACGAGAGTGGAGGAGAAAACAAGAGAGATGGGGAGAGGACCGTGGAGAGAGGTGGTGCAATAATGGTGGTTTCTCTTCTCGCAAACATGACAGACTCCACAAAGGATGAGATCATTATTTCATTAGGTTAAAAAATGTACATACACGAGCTTAAGTAACCATGTGGATTAAATTGGTAGAAACTAAATCAAACCGGTTTAGTAAACTGGGTCGTTACAATTCACTCCCACTAGCAAGGAATTCGTCTTCGAATTCAAGTCATGATCCATATTCTGAGTTCCATCCATAAAAGTTAGGGTAGTCCATTCCATGTGAGACTCAGTCTTCTATAAGTCCTATTGGAGGCTATCTTTCTTCCAACAAATGTTTACCATCTATGCAATAGTTCTTCTGAAATTCTTTTATTTTTGTCGATCCATAACCTCTACGGGTTGGTGAAGCGCAACAAATTTTTAATGATATCCTTTGGTGGCTGTGCAAAATTAGCACTGCTCTTTGATGACCTTCCTTAAACTGATACGTGAAACACTTCATTGAAGTCTGACAACTCAGACGGTAAACTCAAACGATAAACCACAAATCCAATCCTATTAATAAATTACGATCCTAAGTGCCTTAGTATAGGCTTCTTCAACTTTCAAATCTTATATCCTCTCTGAATTTTCCTCATTTTAAGGTAAACTAAATCAGCCACCTTGAAATTCCAAGTCTCTTCGGTGTTATCATCACAACTTTTTTTTCTGCCATCAGTTTCTTTCTTGAGTATTTTCATATATTTTTTTGTCTCTCGAACTACTTCTGATCATATGTTCTAGTTCTTCCCAACTTTGGTCCAACGTGAGTCATGTGCGATATAACCTACTATAAAGAGCCTCAAATGGTGACGTCGCAACGCTCAGTTATACTTCCCCCAATCTCTTTTTTAAAAAGGAAAGCCATAATCATACCTTCTGAATATTCTTCTCTAGCTAACCGTCTTTCTATGGCTAATGGCTACAAGCTATACCCATGTGAAACTCAGTCTCAAGAGCCTTCTTGAAAACTTGCTAAAAGCAGTTATATATTGAATCCCGATCTGATAAAATACTGACTTTGTAATCCCAATAATCCCATTAATGCAGTCTTGTAGTAAATGCCCTTTTCTTCTGTCTTTCAAATTGGTTGAAAACGAGTGGACTTGGTGATTTAATCCATGATCACTCATATAGTATTCTTCATGAATTTTGTCTTCAATAGTCCAATGATGAAACCTATAATCACTATTTCCCATTTCCAATATGGGAGAAGTAGATTTTGCAATAATCCAGTAAGTATTTGATGCTCTTCTTTACCTATCTGACAACTATAACATAATGATATAAATGTAGTCACATCTTCTTCATACCACTCCGTTGATAATATCGTTTCTGATCAATATACATCTTTGCATTTTCTAGATCAATATACAGCTTGTTATAAGATTTCCTTTCTTAATTGCTCATCCTATTGCACACATATTGTCATGATAAATTAACATTTTATTTGCTATGGTGTAATAGCTGAAGAATTCTTTTCTACTTTCTTTTTATTTTGCTTTCCTAGTGCCTCGTCCTTTTCTTGGGGCAGTCGTATCCTCAAAAGTTGTATGCATGACCCAATGCTTCAAAGCCAACTGACTCTAACTCCACAGTAAATGTGTGTAACCTGAGGCTAACAACTTTCCCAACTAACTCATGAACTTCCTTGATTCCCGCTCACTCATGTGTCTGCGCACCACATCAGCCATCTAGTTAGCCTTACCAGGATGGTTTGTGATATCGAGATTGCAGTCTACAAACTATTTTAGCCATCTGCTATATTTGAAATTCAAATCATCTAGAATGAAATATGCTTAAGAATGCTGATCATTAAGAATATGATCCTCCATCCCATGATCAATAAAAAATTGTTCCTCTTGTCTGAAATCCTCCAGTTGTTTTTTTTTTCCAACTTAACTATCTCTGTCGGTGCTAAACTGTATAGTGCTAGGGACTCTGGTACTGTCCATGGTTCTCTCCCATCAGTGAAAACTTTTCTTATGTCTGGCGGTGTCTCTTTCAAAGGTTAAAATACATTGCATACTCCACAACCATTGGCAAATCATGCACCTTCCAATTTCCATCATCTTTATCCATCACTATGGCTGTTATAAAACCCTAACCTCCTCTCTCTAATAACTCATCAACGTGCAACATGAAGATAATCAAAACTCTCTTGTTCGTTTAAAAGCCTTGGAAGGTTACTCTTGCTTCCGCTCTGGTGATAAACATTTTTACTAATGCAATCCATAACCACTTGATAATGTGATAGTAAACCATCCTTAGTTTCATGTCAGAGTTGTACAGCTTCATTTTGATTAATCTCCCATGAAGTTAAATCCTCTGCGTATGACCACAAAATCCTGATGAATGCATGTAGCTCCAAACGTTATGTTCCAACAATCTGAATTTGCATAATCTTTCCCTCAACTACACATGTTAATGACCAACAGTTGACAAAACCTAAATCACAAATTATGTGTAACTCCAATATCGATACAATGAGAGCTGCCCATCCCCAATCATAAGCGACCCTCCACGTATGGTTTCACAATAGTTAACATGCTCAAACAGAAGAAAAAATAACAATATCGACAAACCTCTGACTAAGAAAATAAAACTCCCACTATGGAACATTAGCTCTAACATGAACACACACGATGCCTAAAGCATCACACAAAACAGACAATGCGATGATAGCATAAGGCTAGTCCATACATCCCGCATTCTCCTCATAAGGATATACATACTCTGCGTCGATAGTACAGAAGTTCGTCTCTATACCCTCGCAGTCATACTCTGCGTCGATATGCAAACATGTCTACACCCCCGCAATCTCTCACACATCTGCGTCGTTAGCTCAGACGTCTTTGGCCCCCACAATCTCCACATAGTCCTTATATTTATTAGTAAATTTATATATATATATATATATATATATATATATATATATATCACTTATGGTGCAACGCTGACCAGCATCATGGACCATGGTATAAAAATCCGGTATGAACCAACTAGGCAACTGATCATAGCTTGGCTTAATGGGCTGTTTGTGGGCCTTATCGGTTTGATCCATAAAGTTTTAGACCGAGAGAAGCTAATGGGATTGATACAAAACATGAAGGTCTTGTTCTAATTAATAAATCAGCGTTTGAGATTGATTGTTCAAGAAAGGCCCAACAAGAATCTACAGTTCATGGTCGAATAATATATCAATCTGATGGCAATATTTTGACCGTTGACCATGCGAAAGGACGACACCAGCCGAAGAGTTATTGTCCCAAACCTTTTAATTTATGTCAAGTCTTCCTTTTTTTATAAGTTGCTAATTTCTATGTTTGACTATTCCTTTGACTTCCAGCCTTTTGTATTCCATGCCTATTATATAAAGGCTTGCTTTGTAAAGATTAAAATCATTCAACATGTTAAATAAAACCTTTCTTTTTAAGTTTGTTGAATCTTTTGTTCCTAACCAAACATCGTAGCTTCTAAGTCGTCGGAGTGAGTCATATCTTTGGGCTTAGGAGTTGGAATATCAAGAGTCTTCTGCAGCCCTTATGCGACCATTCGATCCACGTCCCTTGATCGTTTGTGCTTTCTAGCTCATTATGTGCAAGGCTTATCCAATCCTTTAACCTTAGAGTGATCCTTCAGTTTAGGGCGTATCATGTGGCATCAGAGCCACTCTGAGGTTTAGAGTTGTTCACAGCCAGACATTCGTAACTATTCATCTTCTAAGAGATCAATTGTGTCTTTTGGACTGTTGAGAAACCATGAAGAGAAGGCAACGCGAAAGCACGCGAATAAAATTCGCAAGAATGGAGGTACAACTCTTCATCTTCTAAGAGATCTGTGTCTTTTGGACTATTAAGAAACTATGAAGAGGTGGCTGAACTTAAAGCACAAGAAGAAAATTTGCGAGAATGGAGGTACAACAAACGTACAACCAAGATGATAGCACAATATGAGCGTGACCAAGAGGAGGAAGCCAAGAAATCACGACCTGAGAGAGACAAATGGAAGAAACCACTCATCAAAGAAGGTATATGAATCTTCCTTGATTCTGGTTCAATGGGAGTCAAACCGAGCAGTCTAATGAAGGCAGTCAAAAAGCCACAATCAAAACAAATTGTAGGTACTCCATCGGCCAGAACTGAAGAGAAGAGGAATGATGGTTTTGAGAGATGGCTGGAGAGTTTCAAGGCTAAAATCCATCAAAGGATCAGAGATCCACGTTCATCGTCAGTGTTGGAAAAAGATCAAGAGCCCAAAGATATCGAACCGGAGCTATCGACTGTTTATGTCCGAGCAGAATCTATGGACGACCAGCTGCATCAAAAGGAATAAACAGAGGCTGTAAGTGTTATCTTCAATGTACAAAAGGTGGCTGAAAATGTGGTTGATATTGGACCAGAAGCTGATCAAGAAAAAGATCTCACAACCGCTTATGCTTCATGTGATATTCTCGGTTTTTTTATCAATTGATGATCTGGTTCAGCCATTTGTTTGCAAGGAGTACGACCCTGTGGAGCTACCAAGGCCTGAAGACGGTCTACAACACTTCATATTTGAGCCTGGAATAGGGGTGTGTGTGCATAAGAACAGTAGAAACACCTTGGCTGAGCAAAACCATGTCGGTTCATTCATCCTAGAAGGTCCGGATTTCAGGACAAATCCTTTAAAGGAGGGGTTGATGCGACCTGACCAGCATCATTGACCATGGTATGAAAATCAGGTATGAACAAGCTAGGCAACTGATCATATCTTGGCTTAATGGGCTGTTTGTTGGCCTTATCGGTTTGATCCATGAAGTTCTAGACTGAGAGAAGCTAATGGGCTTGATACAAAACATGGAGGCCTTATTCTAATTAAGAAATCAGTGTTTGAGATTGTTCAAGAAATACCCAACAAGAATTTACAATTCATGATCGAATAATAAATCAATCTGACGGCAATTTTTTGACCGTCGACAATGCGAAAGGTCGAGACCAGCCGAAGAGTCATTCGTCCCAAACATTTCAATTTTTGTTAAGTCTTCCTTGTTTTAATAAGTGTGATAATCTCTATGTTTGACTAGTCCTCTGAATTCCAACTTTTTTGTATTCCATGTCTATTATGTAAAGGCTTGCTTTGTAATAAATAAAATCATTCAACATTGTTAAATAAAAACTTTTTTTTAGGTTTGTTGAATCCTTTGTTCCTAACCGAACATCGTAGCTTCTAAGTCGTCGGAGTGAGTCATATCTTCGGGTTTAGGAGTTGGAAAATGAAGGGTCTTCCGCAGCCCTTGTGCGACCATTCGATCCACGTCCCTTGATCGTTTGTGCTTTCTAGCTCATTCGGTGCAAGGCTTATCCAATCCTTCAACCTTAGAGTGATCCTTCAGTTTAGGTCGTATCAACTTAACATCAAACAATCCAATCAACGGTTGAATACTCTAGACCCCTAATTCCGGTTTACAATCAAGCATACAGAACATGTTTTAAAACTAAACTACGATAAGAAGAATTATATACTAGTACGGGATTTAAGGAATAGACCCTCACCTTAGCCAAGATCGGAAATTGGTCGAGTGATGCTCGGAACTGATATACCTTGCCTAAAAAGACTCGGTCTAGGCTTTAGAATATTAACATCCAACGTTGCATGCTTCCCTACGCATGAAACATTTAGCTTATGGTAAATATGTTGCTTGTAACACATGTAACAAAGAAGGTACCACTTAGCTGCTAAATGTCTTGGATTACGGTTGATGATGGTGGCTGGCTCAAGCTATGGTGACAACGAATGTGTTTGAACCGAGTTAGGTCAGGAACGAGTGAGTAGACGAAACTCGTCGGTTGTTATCTCAAACATGGTTTATTAGACTGGCCGATTCGTTTCACGGTATAGATTAGTGATTTTATTAAAGAAGCAAGTTGGCGAGCGTTAAAGCTAGCCGGAAAACGTACATGTCAGTCTAAACTGTAAATGGTTAAAAACCCCTAGTTCTAGCCACCTTGTGTGTGTCGTGATTTTCTCTCCTTCCGTACTTTCATCTCTCATTTCCTATATATATGAGGGTGGAGGCACTGGATGCCCTAGATCGATTCATCTTCGTGGGCTTTATTCTTCGAGCAAAGCTAATGGGCCGATAACGATCGTCGTTTGGCCAGGCTCTTCTAGTCGCCTTAGCGAGTCGGGTAAGTATGGCTTTGGTCGGCTAAAAGTGGTCTTGAGCCAACCATTAAGCCATCGATGCTCGCTGAGCTGAGCCATCTTGATGTGGTTTGAGGGATGGACTGGGCCGGTTATTTCTGAGCCCCTTATAGATCGTACAATCAATCCCATACAGTGACTCCCCCCCCCCCCCGAGTTTGTCGATAATCGTAGATTTCTTCAAACTGGTAGATTGGGTTTTGAAATAGTCAGTTCACTGCGAGTAATCGGGTCATCATTGACTCGACAACTGTGGTCGTTAATTCGCCACTCGTCCTGAATTCTTTCTATCAGTTAGGAGTGTTGAGTCAATAGTCGGTAGCAGCTCTGTCTTAGCTCGCGTCAGGCGGCTCCGAGATATGATAAGCATTAGCTGGATATCAACTGTGTTGTGAAGAGGGAAGGTCGCGAAACAAGCGTGCGTTGGGTATTCGAGCCCATTTATCGCGAGATAAGGTGGGCTATTTGGTCGGTTCGAGGCCCATTTAGGTCTTTCTAGACCTAATAATGACGCCTCCAGAAGATGTGCTATCCCATCCCTTATAAATAGCGGACCTCTGCTCCTCATTCCTCATTCTTCATTGTTATCAGGTACTTTATCTCTCTTACCTCCACTTCTCTCTCTACCTTATTGTAAAATTAGCTTCTTTTTCTCTCGATCGGAACCGATGTCGCTGTCAAAGAGGCTATCACTAGAAGAAAAGGGGAAGGCCATCCCCGATGATCTATCCGGAGGAGACGCAGCGAATGCCGACGGCCTCGATGAGTTTGACAACGTTCATCAGGATGAATTAATGGATACGATAAACATTAGTTTGTCGCAGCATCTCTTGGTCGCTGACGCAGAGCGATTGATTCGAGGTGAGGATGATGGCTACGCTCCCATCGATGATCTTACCAGAACGATCTTCCTTATCTCGACCAAAGACCAGAGGCCTTGGTCGCCACCACTCAGTTATCGATGAATCCTACTTTGAAGAGGACACAAAGCTCGGGTTCCCTATTCCCGACTCATTACGTCTTACGTATTTCGTCGGGACGTGGCGATCTGCGAATTTCTGAACGGATCGTTCCTAGTGGTGGTCGCGTTAACGGTGTTTGTGGCAGAGGCCAATGTATTTATGGGCGTGCAAACGTTTGAGGAATTAAGTTTGATAAAGACTATGCTCGGTGGGTTGTACTTGGTGATGTTGCGGAAGAACTATAATATCGTCACCGGCCACCCGAGCAAGACCGCCAATTGGTAGCAGAATTACTTCTTCGTCAAGTCGGACAAATTTTCTTTCTTCGAGCCGCTGAATGACGAGTTTTGGGTTCTTTGGAACGAGCGTATTGGTAGACTAATCGCAACTTCGACCGAAAATATTTTTATGGTTCTAACCCTTACTCTTTTGTTTGCTTTGGTTTTGCAGCCAACCATTCAAATACCCTAAATTATCCCGGAGGTTCTCGCTTTTTTGACGACGCCCGAGCCATAGCATAGCTGAGTCGGCAGACCTGGTCCAAAATTCACAAGGAAAGGATTCGTCGAGCTCTAGCCCAAATATCCGAACATAAGTCTTTCGTAGATCGTTTTAGGTTTTTACTCGATCTAATGCTGCTGCTGACGTGAGAATGTTGGTTCGATGCAGGTGATTGTGTTTCAAATTAGCCTAGACTAGTAGTTTGTGGCAAGATGTGTGTATCTCTTTTCCCTTCGAAGGTTAACAAACAGCTAGTAAGGGACAGGACGATGAAATATTTGACGGATTTGAGCGCTGTTATCGAGGATCGAATGGGTTCTTCTGGTGCTGGGATCATGAGTCTTCTGAACACCATGGGTTTGGATGGGTCGGCTCTGATTGGTCTCCAGGAAGCCGCTAATCGCTCCTATGAGTCTTTAGGGCCTAAATACGCGTCTAGGAAAAGGAAGCACCACGATATTGTCGCTGCCCGGAGTCATCCAGATGCGCAAGGGATGGCTGACGAGATGTGGTCTGAGGAGCCTCCCAAGAAGAAGAAGAAACGGTCTGCCGAGAAGTGGCAAGGCACCGGCGGCGAGGAGTCGCAGCTTTCGGAGGGCGTTGTCTCGGACAGCGGGGTTATGATTCCTCCTTTGTCTGAACAGGAGGACACTTCCCATGGTAGGGAAGCCTTTCCAGAGAAGGAGAGTGAAGCGAAGTCACCCTCGGCTCCAGTGACAGACCCGGGGAGGCGGTTTTTCGAAGAATCGGGTCGCGGTGACATAGAGGTTGGCAATGCGCTTCCCCCCTTCTTTAGCGCCTAGCTCGTCTTCTCAACCAAGCCGCGGGGTCTCGAAAGGTGCCATAACTTGGAAGTTGAAGGAGCGGTTTATCGTATGAGGCGGGCTCTCCCCTGATCTGCGATGGGAAGCAGTGCGCTGAGTTGGTTCGTCAGATCAGGGACGGTCCAAGCATGATGCCGGCCATGAACGACCTGGTTTTTAAGGAGGCTTTCATCGACTCTGCTCGCAACAGAATGATGGTAAGTGTTTTGAATTGTCGTTTCCGTCTATTGATTCGTTGTTCAATTACCAAATGTTAACGTGGTTAATTGCCCTTGTTATGTAGGCCGAAGGTAGCTCAAAATTCTTGATTGAGAGGTACGACTCCGAGGGAAAGTGACATACGCTCTTTTGGGGAAATCCGAGAAGCAGATGATCAGGTCTAAGAAGGCAATCATCACCTCTTTGAAGAAAGAGGTAAAGAATGCTTCCGGGGGAATCGCTCTCGAGAGGGATGATGTACTCAGGTTTTACCACTAAAAGCAACTGCAAGTGCACATGAGTGCGCGGTAGTATATAGGGATCGAATTCCTCAGAGACCAAGGTTACACTATGAAGCTAGAGAGAAGAATGAAGCTAGAACGAAAAGAGTTTGTTTTATGGTTTAAGTTGTGATACATGTAAATACCAGATTGTAAACGAAGATAAACTTATGGATTAAAATGCTAGGCATTGGGTAATTCTCAGGGAAACATCAATCATGAAATGAATATTAAATAAGAAATATGATTAACAATTGTTCTTGAACTTAAACAAATTGAGTAATTTAGTCTACTTCCGCAGTACTAAATCCTATGTTTTAGTAATCTAAATACTAACTTCCGTTGAATTTAGAATCCTAAACATGCAGTTTAACAGGTTTGATTTGTTCACAAGCTTCGTAACAACAACTTCCGTTGGTTACGATTACTTGCTCATCTAAATTTGTTTCAGGAGTTTAAACAATCACTTTCAGTGCATTAAACATCCTAGAGATCATGAACTAGGTGCGCAATCCAGTTCAAGCAATGAGATTAATCTAGATGAAGAACCATTTGATTTATACCCTATCTAACATATCGGTTTCAATGATTCATGGATTTCTTTGATTCAGCCCTAGCCTAACTGATGGATTACTCAGACATAGAATGAAGAACACAGAGAATAACTGAATGATTCATTGATAAAATAGAATAAAACAAGAGTTCAAAAAAGCTTCTCTATGAAGAGTATATATTTCTTTTCCCTAGTGCTTACAATCTTCAGAGACAAAGAAAATCCAATGTAAAAGTAACGTTCTCTGAAAAACTGCTACAAAAACTGAAACTTGATGTTCTCAGGTTTTACCACTAAAACCAACCGCAAGTGCACGGGAGTGCGCGGTAGTATATAGGGATCGAATTCCTCAGAAACCAAGTTTACACTATGAAGCTAGGAGAGAAGAATCAAGCTAGAACGAAAAGAGATTGTTTTACTGTATCAGTTTTGATACATGTAAATAACATATTTTAAATGAAGTTAAACTTATGGATTAAAATGCTAGGCGTTGGGCAATTTTTAGGGAAACATCAATAATGAAATGAATATTAAATAAGGACTATGATTAACAACCGTTCTTGAACTTTAACAACTCAAGTAATTTCTATGTTTTAGTAATCTAAATACTAACTTCCGTTGAATTTAGAATCCTAAACATTGCATTTTAACAGGTTTGATTTGTTCACAAGTTTCCTAACAACAACTTCCATTGGTTACGATTAATTGTTCATCTAAATTTGTTTCGGTAGTTTAAACAATCACTTTCGGTGCATTAAACATCCTAGAGATCATGAACTAGGTGTGCAATCCATTTCAAGCAATGAGATTAATCTAGATGAAGAACCATATGATTTATTCCCTATCTAACATATCGGTTTCAACGATTCATGGATTCCTTTGATTCAGCCCTAACCTAACTGATTGATTACTCAGACATAGAATGAAGACACAGAGAATAACTGAATGATTCATTGATAAAATAGAATAAAAAGAGGGTTCCAAAAAGCTTCTCTATGAAGAGTATAGATTTCTTCTCCCTAGTGCTTACAATCTTCAGAGACAAAGAAAATCCAATGTAAAAGCAACGTTCTCTGAAAAACTGCTAAGAAAACTGAAAGTTGATGTATTCAGGTTTTACCACTAAAACCAACCGCAAGTGCACGGGAGTGCGCGGTGGTATATAGGGATCGAATTCCTCAGATACCAAGTTTACACTATGAAGCTATGAGAGAAGAATCAAGCTAGAACGAAAAGAGTTTGTTTTATGGTTTCAGTTGTGATACATGTAAATAACAGATTGTAAACGAAGTTAAACTTATGGATTAAAACGCTAGGCATTGGGCAATTCTCAGGGAAACATCAATAATAAAATGCATATTAAATAAGGAATCTGATTAACAACCGTTCTGGAACTTAAACAACTCAAGTAATTTCTATGTTTTAGTAATCTAAATACTAACTTCCGTTGAATTTAGAATCCTAAACATTGCAGTTTAACAGGTTTGATTTGTTCACAAGTTTCCTAGCAACAACTTCTATTGGTTACAATTACTTGTTCATCTAAATTTGTTTCGGTAGTTTAAACAATCACTTTCGGTGCATTAAACATCCTAGAGATCATGAACTAGGTGCGCAATCCAGTTCAAGCAATGAGATTAATCTAGATGAAGAACCATATGATTTATTCCCTATCTAACATATCGGTTTCAACGATTCATGGGTTCCTTTGATTCAGACCTAGCCTAACTGATGGATTACTCAGACATAGAATGAAGAACACATATAATAACTAAATGATTGATTGATAAAATAGAATAAAACGAGGGTTCAGAAAAGCTTCTTTATAAAGAGTATAGATTTCTTCTCCATAGTGCTTACAATCCTTAGAGACAGAGAAAATCCAATGTAAAAGTAACGTTCTCTGAAAAACTGCTAAGAAAACTGAAAATATAGGTCTAAACACATTTTACACGAATCTCTAGGGTTAACCGGATCAAAAATTAAATTGAACCGAAAATCTGGTTTTTGCACGTGCAGACCGGCTCGATGATGGAGCGGTCAAATTGTGGCGATCGGTCTATCTGGGAAAGGATCAATCGATCTAGGAAAGGATTGGTCAATCGTTTTATGTGATCGACCGATTGGTTTTTGGCCAACCGATTTCACTTGACATGCTCGTTTATCTTTTTGGCCACAAGTTTCCTACTGAAAGTGATCAGCCGATCCAAAATGAGATCGACCGGTCTTGACTTGAAAATGACATTTTTCTCTATTTTGCTCCTTTCCTTGCTTCTTGATCCTATAACTCCATTCTAACGCATTCCAACCTGAAAATACTCGCAAAACACAAACGAGACTCGAAAAACGCTTGAAAAGGGATTAAGATGTGTTAAAAACACAACATATCAAGGGATGAGGCCATCAGTCGTTGCAAAGCTCAGAAAAAGAGTGCTGACAACTTCGAAGGCGAGCTCGCAGTTGTGAAGGCACCGATGGAAGAGTTTCAGGCGGAGAAGGCCGCTCTCGAGTTGGAGAGAGCGGAGCTGGAGCGAGCAAGGGCTGATGCTGAAGAGAAACACAAGGCTGAAGTCAAGCGGCTTAGGGAGTCCCGGATCTTTGAGGTGACTCACGAACGAGTCAGGGTCCAGAATGCGATGCTCACTAAAGCCAATCGCAGGTTCAAAAACATTAGTGAGCGGACGTCCGGCTACGACCCTTATGAAACGGCCCGATGTTTTTCCAGCCAGTCTTTTGGAACGCGCAAGTTCCTCTAAATGCTGAAGAGAAGGGGACTTAACATTCCCCAGGAGACGATCGACTACTTTGCCGCTGAGGAGGAGAATTTTGAGGCTGAGGAGAAGAATTTCGAGGCTGAGGAGAAGAATTTCGAGTACGAGGCTAGGCGATTGGATCCTGGTGAGATTCCGGAGTCCGACCTTTCCCTCTCCCCACTAGTCCTTGAGTCGCCTTTCGTTGACGAAAGTCTTCTTGCGGGACTTGACCCGTATGGCTCTAATGCCAAGCTGATTGACGCAAACACCGCGGTTCAGCTTCAGACTCCGCACCAATCTCTCGAAGAACCTTCTGAGGATCGACTAGGGGCCACCTCTTTGGGGGATAAGTCGGTTACCGATGGGAGTGGTGTAGGGGAGAAGGTGGTGGAGGCGTCTGATTTCTCGGACGATGAAGATGAACTCGACCCCGAAGACATGGAAGGTGATACGCTTGAGAGCGATAAAGGCAGGCCATAGAGGAGCCCATCGATCCAGATCAGCTCGAGTCTCCAACCGTTCCCCCAAAGGATCCTTCCGAGAAGGTTGCACTAGCCCTGGGTGGTGGTTCCGGAGGGACCGAGAATTAATGTCTTCTTCTTTTTTTTGAAAGCCTGTCGTTTTCCTTTTCGTAGGAACTTCTTTATCGGTCCTATGAGGCCTTTGTACTTTGAACCCTTCTTTCTGTTTTAAGGAAATTTACGAGTATTTAAGCCGATAATTTTGGTAAGTCGCACTTCGGACCGACTATTTATCCTCATGTTCCCCTAGATTTGAGGCTTTTAGCCGGTATTTCAGTAAGTCGTGTGCCAGACTTAGAACTCACCTGACGTTTCTTTTGGTTAGAAGTAATTTGTTCGGTCGCTTTTCAACGAGAATCATCATAATTTTTAGACAATAAGTTCAGTAAGTCGCACTTCAGACCCAAAATTTATCCTCATGTTCCTCTAGATTTGAGGCTTTTAGTCGGTGTTTCAGTAAGCTGTGTGCCAGACTTAGAACTCACCTGACGTTTCTTTTGGTTAGAAGTAATTCGTTTGGTCGCTTGTCGACGAGAATTATCATAATTTTTAGACGATAATTTCAGTAAGTCGCACTTCAGACCCAAAATGTATCGTCATGTTCCTCTAGATTTGAGGTTTTTAGTCGGTGTTTCAGTAAGCCATGTGCCAGACTTAGAACTCACCTGAAGTTTCTTTTGGATAGAAGTAATTCGTTCGGTCACTGTCGACGAGAATTATCATAATTTTTAGACGATAATTTCAGTAAGTTACACTTCGGACCCATAATTGATCCTCATGTTCCTCTAGATTTGAGGCTTTTATTCGGTGTTTCAGTAAGCCGTGTGCCAGATTTAGAACTCACCTGACGTTTCTTTTGGTTAGAAGTAACTCGTTCGGTTGCTTGTTGATGAGAGTCATCATAATTTTTAGACAATAATGGTTTTTGTTCTGCTTTAAAGTAATTTTACGCGATTCCTAGTTGGCCAGACCGTGCACGAAAACTATTAAAGAGAACAAAATTTATTTCTTTGATTAAAAAGTTTCAGAACCCTTGAACGTACGTCTGATCGGGACATGTCCGTTCGTCAGGCGCGAGTGCTGGTACGTGATCTGAAGCTTCGTCTATTGCATATTGCTTGGTCATTAACATCGCGAGTGTGGAAACCGGGAGTATTGTAGTGAGTAAAAGGTAACGAAGATACTCCTTTACTCGTCCTAGATGCTCTGCCTCTTGGTAGAGGTTTCCCCTCGAAAGTTTGGGTATTCTTGGATATAGCTGGACCCAGTGTAGGGCTGCCTACGTACCCCAGGGAGGGAATCAAGCCATTCGTAGTTCGCTAGTCGGGTAAAAGTGACTTGGAAGTGCATTTATCGGGGTTTTTATTAATGAAACGAGTAAAAGTGAATGCGAGCCATGTACTCGGGGAGGGATTAAGCGAGTAAAAGGAGTCATTTACTCGATGGAGAGACAAGTGGTCAGTTATGGTAGCGTTTTAGGTGCATGGAGTTCATGCTCTGGGGAGGGATCCACCGGTGGAGGTCTCGAGTCAATAAACTTCGGGTTGGACGACTTTGATGATTTTGTACGGTCCTTTCCGTTAGTCCCAAGTTTTCCAACTTTACATTCCTTATTATTTTCAAATACTTTGCGTAGGACGAGATCACCTAGATTGAGAGGACGCGACCGAACCTTCTTGTTATAGTCAATTTCGATTTGGTGCTGGTATTTTTGGATTCGCAGCAACGCCTGTTCTCGTTTTTCTTTGATAGCGTCTAATGCGTCGAGCAGCATATCACGGTTAAGCTCGATGTTTTGGGGCACTGCAGAATGGCATAGGCTGGTGACATTTACTTCGGCCGGGGCCATTGCTTCGACTCCGTGCGATGGCGAGAAGGGAGTTGATTTGGTCGCGCCTCTTGGTGTGGTTCGATGCGACCACAAGACTCCATCCTATTCGTTGGCCCAAAATCCTTTTTTCAAATAAAGGGGTTTCTGGATGCCGGCGATATGCTTCGGATTTTCCGTTTCTCTATGGGGTCGAAATATTAAGACGGATTCACCACTTTTCACATAATTCTCAGAAGTTTTGCGAGATGAATTGAGATCCGTTGTCGGTGACTATCTCGTAGGGGAGCCCGTGTCGGCATATGATTTTTTCCATACAAATTTCTGGACTTCCTTGTCAGTGACACTAGCGAAGGCTTCGTCTTCGATCCACTTGGTGAAATAGTCAGTTAAGACGAGGATGAATCGCTTTTGTCGGGAATTTGACAGTGGCCCGATGATATCCATATCCCATCGCATGAACAGGTATGGGGCTGTCATTGTCCACAGCGCTTCGGTCGGGCAGTGTATGGTTGAAGCATGTCGTTGACAATTGTCACACCATTGGGTATAGAGCTCGCAGTCAGCGTTCAAGGTCGGCCAACAGAAACCAAGTTATCTGATTTTATGGCTAAAGCTCGTCCTCCGGAGTGGTTGCCTGCAGCGCCTTCGTGCGTCTCGACCATTACCGGTCGTTCTTCGCTGAGGATGCACCTGAGAAGAATTCGATTAGAAGTCAAACAAGGAGATGCCCATCGGTCAAGACGTATCTGGCGCTTTTCACTTTAAGTCTCCGGGCGGCCCATTTTTTGACTGGCAATATACCGCTCCCTAGGTACTCGAAGATTTCGCGTCGCCAATATGGTATTGAATCCTCCGCTGATTAGGTGAGTGAATTTCTCCGGGGCTTGTCGTTGTGGTGACCGATGCGATTAGTAGGATTTTTTCGTTTGGGATTCCGATACTTGGCTTCTCGATCTTGCGGATTGGGATAGTTTGTTTGACCTGGTCGCTCAGTACACTCTCTAACGCGGATAACACGTCGGCACAAATATTTTCTCCCCAAGGGACCTTTGTGAGTTCGAAGAACTCGAAGTCTTTGGTGAGGTTTTGAACGAGCTTAAGGTAGGCGTCCATGTGTTAATTTCAGTCGTCATAGTCACCGCTGAATTGACTTGTGACCAGCTGTGAGTCACAGTAGGCGTGGAGTCGATTTGCTCAGACAGCTTTTTCTAAGCGTAGGCCCACTATAAGGGACTCATACTCAGCTTCTTTGTTGGATGCGGCAAAACCAAAACTAAACGATTGGGCGATCAGCTCGCCGGTCGGTGATTGTAGCTGAACTCCTGCACACGATCCTTTATTTGTAGAGGACTCGTCGACATGGAGAATCCAGTGTTGGTTTGATGGAAGGAGGTCCTTCTAAAACTCGAGTGGGGCTCGATTAGGAAGTCGGTTAGAACTTGTGATTTTGCTGCTGTCTGGTTCTTGTAGACTATGTCGTTCTCGCTGAGTTCGATCGCCCATTTCGACAATCTTCTAGACTGGTTAGTGTTCTGCATCACTGTTCGTAGAGGCTGGTTAGTTAACACTTCTATTGTGTGGGATTGGAAATACAGGAAAAGCTTCCTCTGAAACGACGACGAAAAGGGCCATCTTCTCGAGAGTTTCATACCAAGTTTCCGGATCAGGCATTCGCTTACTCGTGAAAAAGATTGGTCATTGCTCGCCTCGATCCTCTCTACTGAGGACACCACTGACCGCCGTTGGGGAGACTGTGATGTACAAGGAAAATGTGTCGCTGTCCTCTTTCTTGGACAGGACTGAGGGGTGTTGTGAGATATTGTTTCAGATGGGCAAAGGCCTCTTCGCACTTCTTGTCCCAAACGAATCTCTTGTTTCCTCGTAGAAGGGGAGGCATTTATCGGTAGACCGGGAAATGAATCGGTTAAGAGCTGCGATTCTGCCGGTTAGACGTTGGACTTCCCGACTATTCTCCGAGATGGGGAGCTTGAGGATGGCTGAGATCTGCTTTAGTTTGCCTCGATCCCTCTTTGTGTCACGATGTAACCAAGGAATTCTCCCGACATGACACCGAAGGTACACTTAGTTGGGTTGAGTTTAATGTTGTATTCGTTCAGAGTTTTAAAGCAGGCGCGTAAATGTTCTGGGTGATCATCGGCGCGGAGGGATTTCACCAACATGTCGTCGATGTATACCTCCATCGTGTTCCCGAGTTTGCTAGCAAACATGCGATTGACGAGTTGTTGTTAAGTTGCTCCTGCATTCTTTAAACCGAAGGGCATCACCTTGTAGCAGTATGTCCCTCTGTCGGTGATAAATGCAGTCTTCTCACGGTCATCAGGATGCATCATTATATGGTTTTATCCCGAGAAGTCTTCCATAAAGGTCGGGAGCTCGTTGCCTGCAGTAGACTCGACCAACCGATCTATGTGCGGGAGTGGGTAACTATCCTTTGGGGAAGCTTTATTTAGGTCGGTGAAATTGACGCATACGCGCCATTTACCATTCTTGTTTTTGACGACTACAGGGTTAGCTAGCCATTGTGGATAGCGCACTTCCGTAATAAACCCGGCACCGAGTAAACGCTCGACTTCTTTGTTCACCGCTTTTGATCGCTCGGGGCCAAATTTATGCCTTTTTCGTCTGATCGGTTTAAAAGTGGGGTCAACGTTTAGTTCGTGGAATGTGACCGCGGGATCGATTTCCTTCATTTCCGAAGTCGACCATGCAAACGTGGACATATTTGTTTTGAGAAACGCGATGATTGCATCCTGCATATTGTTGGATAGGTGGGCTCCGAAGCGGACAATCCTGCTTGGGTCGGCGTCATTGATAGGGATTTCGAGGACTTCTTCATTTTGTGGGTAAATCTTGTGGATTGGTCGCGTGACGGTGTTGATGTGCGATGTTGAATGTTTTAGCTTGACGGTGGCTATCAGAAGGTCCCTTGGGCTTGCTGATCGCCGCTGGGCGTTCAAATTTTCCCGTCTGGCCCCAAGAATTTGACGCATTGATGATAAGTCGAGGATATCGCTTTCATCGAGTGAAGCCATGGAGTACTGATGATAACGTTATATGGGGCCTTCGTGCCAATGACAGAGAACTTGAAAGTCTTAGTTATACCACATATTTACACTGGTAGGCGGATCGTGCCGTTAAAACCAGTTAGAGAACGAGAGGAGGGTTTCATATCTCGCAAGTCGATTCCCATTTTATCTAACTTCTCGCGGATGATAAGGTCGACGGAGCTTCCTGTATTGATTAGAACTTTAGCGACTTGGCACTCGCCTATCCCAAGTTCAACTTGGAGCGGATCGTTGTGTGGAGGATGGACAAGGACCGCGTCTTCTAATGAGAAAGTGATATGCTGATCATTTTCGGGTTTGGACGGCCATTTTTGCGAAGTTATCGCTTGCCGCCGATAGTTTTTGACAGATCTAACTGAATCTCCGCATTGAGGGGATCCTCCCATGATTACGTTGAGTCGCAAAGTGCGCTGTGTCTCAATTTTATTTTGTAGGTCGCTAGACAGGTTTTCGACGTATGTCGCCGTGTTGGTACATCATGTTTTTTCTAGCTTTCGCCATAGGCGGACTTCTTATGACGGTTTGGCCTGATCCTAAGATCATCGACTTTGGAGTTGATTTGACTGCGCAGATCCAAGGGGGGCGGTCTGAGGCCAGGGTCGACGTGCGGTTCGTTGACTCTTCGAACTGCATCGGTCGTTGTCCGTAAGTCGGTAGTAACGACTTTCTTTGTCCGTAAGCCAGGATTACATTGACGCGTCATATTTGTCGAGGCTAATCCTCATCAGGAGACACGTCGTCGGTATCTTGCTCGTTCTTTGCGCCATCTTTGTCTTTCAGTCGATGCTTGCCTTATTGAGCTTTACCCTTTGGTTTTGGTGCCTTCTTTTCCTTGTTTTTGCTCTAGCTTTTGCTGTTCTTCGGCTTTTTCTTTGGCGTTTCGACGTTAGAGGTGCCTTTTCTATATGAGGCGAACAAGGCCTCGACCAGGTGCTTGCATTCTTTGGTATTATGCCCATTGACCTTATGGTAGTCGCATAATTTGTTGAGATCAAGGGAGCTCAAACTCGGGTTGGCACTGTGACCGGAAGTTTCGGCTGAAGTAGGGAGCTTTCCATCGGCATCCCTTTCCCAATGGTTCCAGCCCTTCTTTCGGACGACTACTTCTGATCCAGCGAGTTCTTCTTCGTTTACGACATAGACAAATCTTTTCTTCTGATTCTTCGGTTTGTCGCTAGAGGAGTGTTGTCGTGATTCCTGACGCGTATCTGTGATTTTTGTTGTTGTTTGTTTGGCAGCGTTGTGTTTGTGGATGATCGCTCGCATGTCTTCCTCCATGTGGATGAAATTGTTAGGCCGAGCAATGGCGTCTTGGAGCGATGTTGTTGGGTTGTGGTAGAGATCGTCCCAGAACTTTGAGTGAACAAAGATGGTGTTTATCAGAGCGTCGACTGTGATGCTGTATGGAACATTGACCTTTGAGACGATGGCCTTGAACTTTTCCATTAAGTCGCAGAGGCTTTGTCCCGATGGTTGGGAGAGATTCCATAAGTCGGACGCAGTGGCTCCTTGGGGGTGAACATAATGTAAGTTTTGAGGAATGCGGTCGAGAGATCATGGAAACTGTTGACATAGTTCTAGGGGAGTCGGGAGAACTAGTTGAGGGCCGCTCCTTCTAGACTTTTGAGAAAGAGTTGGCAGTAGCCGGCATCTTTTTCCCGGGAGAGAAGTGGGGGCGTCCCATCGCTTTGTTGAATGAGGTGACGTGCTCGGTCGGGTCAGTATTCCCATAGAATTACGGTAGACGAAACTTCTCTGTCAGTCAGAGTCGTACGCTAGTGAATTGTTGGGAGAATGGAGTTCTGAGTGTGTCCACAAGGACGCGTTTATTTGCGGGGCAGGAGTCGTCACGCAATGGATCTTAGATTGGATGTCCTGGAGCGACAACTTGAGTTCGGCGATTTCTCGGACCGTCTGTATATATGGGCCACCAAGGGTTTGTGTGCTCGGTCCGTCGGGAGTTTGTGCATTTGGTCGATCGGGAGTGTGCACATTTGTCCCTGTGGCCTGGTTCTGGACCCCGAGGGTGATGAACAGGTGCCGGCGAATCATCGTGGTTGGAGCTGCGAGTTGTGCGGTAAGGGGACAGAGGATGGCAGACAAAGCGGCGAGCTATTCAGTTTTTGCTTTTTGCGCGGCGTTTTGTTGTGCAAATTGCTCCATGATGGCGATGAGGTAGGCGGGTTCTTCCGGCGCGACTATGGCCGGAGAGGGTTCTGGAGCTTCGCAGTCCTCGCATGAGGTGGAATCGTCGTGACTAGAACCCATTTCTTTACTTTGAGTTAGCCCCACGGGGGCACCAATTGTTTGAACCAAGTTTGGCCAGGAACGAGTGAATAGACAAAACTTGTCGGTGGGTTATCTCAAAGACGGTTTATTAGACGGGCCGATTCGTTTCTCGGTATAGATTAGTGATTTTATTAAAGAAGCAAGTCGGCGAGCGTTAAAGCTAGCTGGAAAACGTACAAGCCGGTCTAAACTGTAAATGGTGAAAAAACCTAGTTCAAGCCACCTTGTGAGTGTCGTGATTTTCTCTCCTTCCTTATTTTCATCTCTCATTTCCTATATATAGGTGGGTGGAGCCACTGGATGCCCTATATTGATTTATCCTTGTGGGCTTTATTCGTCGGGCAAAGCTAATTGGCCGACAAGGATCGTCGTTTGGACGGGCTCTTCTAGTCGCCATAGGGACTCATATAAGTATGGCTTTGGTCGGCTAAAAGTAGTCTTGAGCCGACTGTTAGGCCATAGATCCTTGCCGAGCCGATCCATCTTGATGTGGTTTGAGGGATGGACTGGGCTGGTTATTTCTAAACCTCTTATAGATTGTACAATCAATCCCCTACAGAATGGTGACATGGCTGGCCCTTCCTATGGATCACTGTTAACGATGGTGGTGGTTGGTGTTCAACTCCCGACGAATCTAGCATACCACCGACACTGGTGGCTTTGATCGCAAGACAACAAGATTGGAGGAGAAGACGAGAGAGATGGGGAGAGGGGCTTGGAGAGAGGTGTGCAACAATGGTGGTTTCTCTTCTCGCAAACATGATGGCTCCACAAAGGATGAGATCATTATTTCATTTGGTTAAGAAAATCTACATACAAGAGCTTAAGTAACCATGTGGATTTAGTTGGTAGGAACTAAATCAAACCAGTTTGGTGAACCGGGTCGTTACAGTAATATTATCTAATAAAATTTGCTTGACAAAATAAGAAGAAAAATAGTCCGTCAAAAGTAGAAAAAGTTTGGTATAAGTAGACATTTGAGGCATATGCAAACGTTGCTTTCTTATCAAATAGTAAATCGTCCAGAATTAGCCAAAAATCCAACAATCTAAAAATAAGCCTAATATAAGCTTACCGCGACGAATTCTCCTGCTCCTATTTTCTTGCTTTATAAACTTTTTATTCCTCTTTTCCTTAATTATTATTTTTTTGGTAGAAAAAGCTGTAAGTTTCTCGAATTACATTTGATCAACCTCTTTTCTTCTTCTTCATCATCATCATCAAAAAAAAAGAAAAAGAAAACTATTGCATTTCTACATCAATCTCAACAATTTTAACTAATCCGAAGAAGGAAGAGGCTAGAGCATCAAATATATCAATCGGGGTTTCAATTTGCATTTTTTTTTGTTTCTTTGATATCTTCTATTTAAATTTTACAAAAAGAAAAAAAAAACCATAAAAGGATCCTGGCCGCAAAAATGTCCATAGGAGAGCGGTCGCGGAGGAGTAAAATGAAGTTCATGTGCAGCTTTGGCGGCAAAATCCTCCCAAGACCTTCGGACGGCCTTCTCAAATATGTTGGCGGAGAGACTCGCATCATCGCCGTTTCTCCAGACATCACATTCGCCGGTAAAACTAATGACTCTTGTTCTCCTTCCGCAGTCGATGTTAAAAACATTTTATTAATTTATTTCAGAACTCATCAAGAAACTCGCAGAAATCACAGAGAAGGACGTGGTGCTCAAATACCAAATCATCCCTGAAGATCTCGACGCGTTAGTCTCTGTAAAGTCCGACGAAGATCTCAAACACATGATGGATGAATACAACCGTCACGAAGCTCTGAAGCTCAGAACCTTCTTGTTTCCATTGGTTCTCAAGAACCAGTTAGGTCCTAAAGACAAACTCTACATCAAAGCAGTCAATGGCATTCTTCGTAAGAGCGTTTCTCTTCGTGCCCCAATTAAAACACGACCTTCTTTCACCGTCTCTGCTTCTTCTTGTCCGAGTTCACCTGATGGATATAGTCATGAGCTTCCTGAAACTGGTAGCTACAAGTTGAGCAGGCGTTACCCAATGCATAAAGTACAGAGCAGTCCAAACATCACTCAACCACATAGCTATCACCACCACAATGCTTATCTTCACCCTCCTAACTACGTGACTTGTTGGCTGAGACCACCACAGAGAGGCTGGGATCCCACCCGATAACGCCCATAACTCCAGTGGTGGTAAGGGAAAGTGCGGGTGTAATGAGGAGCGTAGGTTCGGGGGTCGAACATGTAGTGTTCCTCAAAGTCCTATGAACCATGTGCTTCATCAATGATATTGCTACATCACGTTTGCAACCATCTGTGTATATGTGGCCTTTGTGTTTTCTTTTACAGTTTTCCACATTTGAAGTTATCTAACTCTGTCCGCCTGCGTGTGTGATATTTTACTGCTTTGTTTAAAGGCTGCAAACTGTTATCTTTGATTTTATCGTACATGTTTTATAAATCTGATGAGAATTGTGGTTGAGAACATGGATTCACTTATGTGTTTGAACACAAACTTTTGTTAAAATCTCATCTTTCATTAATCATGTGTATCTTAAAATGATAAAAAAAAATAGTTGTTAAGAGTTTGGATATTCTTTTCAAACTAAATTAGAACTTTATTAATTTCAAAACATATAGTAAGAGTATAACATGGAGTTAACCAGTTAGGTGAAAAAATACAACCGTCCATTGGATGGTCCCTTTTGTGCTAACATATGTGCAGCATTACTGGCGATCATCTACCAAAAACATAAACTAAATTAAAGAGTTTTGGTCCCAGAATTTTGTGTCTTCCATTTGATTGTAAATCGGCATCTGAGTCAGTTTTCCATGAATTGCTTTTACCAGATTCTGAATCTCCTTTAAAAACGGGATCGGACATTCTTTGTTTCATACAATTAGCATTGCTACAATAATGGCTTTAGACTCTGCTTCCAAAGTGAACGACGCATATCCTAGTTCTGCTAATCCCCACATTTTAGTTGCACCATGTTACAGGAAAAACAGTCATTAAAGCCATATGGACACTTCACTTGAGAGACAGAGCAATGGGAAGTAGTATATAGATAGAGCACCCTCTCTCATTTTATAATCATCGAAAATTCTAGTATATAAACAGAGCACCCTCACTCATATCCACATCCAAACTGTATATTTTCTCTACTTTTGGAGCAATCCCAACACCAAGTCTATGAACATCACGTTAATCATTGCATAGAAGCTGTAATCTATGGTTCTTAAGCAAAGCAGACTGAATTCCGTCTATCTTATGGCTTGATTCTAACAGAAAGATTGATACCTCGCTTTCATATCAGTCTGATCCAAAGAAGGTTGTGGCATCTCGTGTGGTGGTACCAATGCTATTCTCATGAATTGATACTGCTTTAAATTGTTGAACTTCTGGATCCCTGATAGAACTTGAATGTATATACAGAATAACCGCCCAACCGCCCTCTCTTAGTCTCCACAGATTAGAGACTAAGCCAATTACAACTCAAGACTATCTTGCTCTCCATCGAGAAACAAGCCCACTGTCCAACTAACTCCCCTTATTCTATTGGGTCCTCTTATATATAGCGAGGCCCATTACAACTGAAACAACTCTATGATGTCCAGTTAACCCCCTCTAGACTTCTAAGCCAGTTCAACTCCCGCCTCTTCTTGGTCAGACCTCCCTTCCAATAGCTTCTTCCTCCTCACGTAAACTCTATGGGGCATATCAATACCCCCATTCGCGAGATTCAGCTTGTCCTCAAGTGAAAAACTTGGAAACTGGTGTCGCAACTCCCCTACTGTGATCCACGACGCCTCATGTAAAGGTAAATGCCTCCAACGAATCAATAACTCCAACTGCCCAGTTTCTCCATAACGTGTGTCCAATATCTCTTCTGGTTCAATATTGATTTCGCCATTCAAACTCATTGTTCTGGCAAAGCCGATGGTACCAACGAATCCGCTATCACCGGCTTTAGTTGCGAAACATGGAAAACAGGATGGATACGCGAAGCTTCCGGAAGTTGCAAGCGGTAAGCAACCTTCCCCACTCTGCCAATGACCTCAAACGGTCGATAATATCGTGCAGCTAACTTCTGAAACAGTCTCTTACTAAACGATTGCTGACGATAGGGCCGCAGTTTCAAATAACACTTTGGAACGTACTTCAAAATTCTAGTTCCCTTTTGTGCTTATCTTTATTATTCTTCATACGCTCTAGAGCTCTCAACAGATTATCCTTGATTGAACTTAAAAACTTCTCTCGTTCCAACAACATAACTTCCACCTCATGATTCTGCATCGTTCCTTGTTCATAAGCCAGTAAGGATGGAGGTTCCCTGCCATAAACGAGCTGAAATGGTGTGCACTTCAGAGCTGTATGATATGATGTATTATACCACAACTCAGACCATGGTACAAAATTAGACCACGTTCTCGGATGAGAAGAAGCGAAACAACGCAAGAAGGTCTCTAAGCATCGGTTCAATACTTCAGACTTCCCATCAGATTGTGGGTGGAAGGCTGTGCTAAAGCGCAAACGGGTCCCAAAACGTCGAAAGCACTCCTTCCAAAACGAACTCAGAAAAATCTTATCCCTATCCGATATGATCGACTTGGGATATCCATGCAAGCAAATGACCTCCTAAAATGGATGTTTAAGTGTTATAAAATGGCCATACTTTCTTAAACGATCCACCACCACCAATATGACATTTAAACCTTGTGACATTGGTAGCCTTTCAATAAAATCCATCGCCACATCCTCCCAAATTCTGACTGGCAACTCTATAGGTTGAAGCAACCCGGCTGGTGCAAGATAAGCCATCAGCCACTTTGTTTTCACTTCCTACTTTGTACTTGATGTCGAACTCATACCCCAAAACTCTTGTGAGCCATCGCTGATAGTCCAAGGTAATATCTCTTTGTTCCACGAGATATTTTTAAGCTTTGTTGATCCGTTCTCACGATGAATCTTCTGCCCAACAGGTAATGGCGCCATTTTTGAATTGACATTACTATAGCCATCAGCTCTCTCTCATAGATAGGTTTCTGTTGCTCCTTGTGAGTCAAACCCCTGCTGAAAAACGCTATAGGATGATTGTTCTGCATAAGAACTGCTCTCAAACCAAACCCTGAAGCATCCGTCTCAACTATAAACATTTTGTTGAGGTCGGGCAATGCCAATACCGGAGCAGAGATCATGGCATTTTTGAGTTTGTCAAATGCAATTGGGGCAGCCTCAGACCACTCGAACTGATCCTTTTTAATAGCTCCGTCAAAGGTTTGGCTATAGCCCCATATCCTTGAACAAATCTTCGGTAATACCCTCTCAGTCCAAGAAACCCTCTTAAGTCTTTCACTGATTTCGAAGTAGGCCAACTCTCTACTGCCTCAATCTTGTGACCATCCGTAGACACACTCGAACATGTGATGACATGACCCAAATACTCGATCTTCTCTTGAGAAAATGCACATTTTTTCTTGTTGCAAAAATTTTATGCTCCATAAACACTGCCAAAACCAGCTCAAGATGTTGCGCATGTTCCTTCAAGGAGTGACTGTAGACGAGTATGTCATCAAAAAAGACTAATACGAACTTTCTCAAAAACTTCTTAAATACCTCATTCATAAATGCTTGAAACGTGGCAGGCGCATTAGTCAAGCCAAATGGCATGACTAAGAATTCAAAATGACCATCATGCATGCGGAATGCTGTCTTCTCAATGTCCTTCTCAGTCATAGGAATCTGATGATATTCGGCCCTCAAATCCAGTTTAGAAAATACCTTTGCACCATGTAGCTCATCAAGGAGTTGATCAATCATGGGAATTGGGTATTTATCTGGAATAGTAGCTCTGTTCAGCGCTCTATAATCCACACAAAACCTATGTATATTGTCCTTTTTCCATGAAGTACCGGACTAGAATAATGACTTTGGCTCGGTCGAACTAAACCATCCAACAACATCTCTTGCACCAAATTATCCATCGCTTCTTTATGTGCATGAGGATATCTATATGACCTCACACTCACTGTCTGCGAATTCGCTTGTAAGGTGATAGAGTGCTCTCTGCCTCTTACCGGAGATAATCCTTTCAGTTTTTGGAAATTTTCCTCATACCTCTTAAGCTTATCCTCAATCAACACTAGAAGAATACTTGTTTATTCATCCAACTGCTCCAACTTCTGCAGCTCCCTTCTTTCTTGTTTTGGAATACCTTGAGATAAGGTTTTGAGTTACACATTCTGAGAATGTAATGAAGGATCTCCTTTTAATGTCACTGGAATACCATTATAGCAGAAAGACCACTCATTACTCTCCCAATCCACCATGCATTTGCCCAAGGTACGGAGCCACTGAACACCTAAGATAATATCCACATTCCCCAATTCTAAGACGATAAAATCCGCATTGAAAGTCATTGCTGGCAACACAATCTTTACATCCTTGCAGACTCCTATTCCCTGAACCGCAACCCCCGTTCCCAACAGCACAGTCATGTTACTATGTGGTGTTGTATTGAGTCGAATCTTCTGGACTGTAGAGGGTGATATGAAATTGTGTGTAGCTCCGCTACCTATCATGACCACCACATTGTTCCTCTTAATGTGTCCTCTCAATTTTGTTGTTGTTGGAGATGATAACCCCAAAAATGAGTTCAAGGACAACCCCATCATTGACGCCTCAGTTCCCTCCATTTCCTCATCCACCTCTACCAAGGATTGTTCCAATATATCCATCTCGATACCATTAACCACCGTTAGAACCTGCAACACTTTATTTGGGCACCAATGTTGCCTAGACCATTTCTCATCACAGGTAAAACACAGTCCCAACCTCTTCTTCTCTGCGATCTGTGCATCAAAAAGTCTAAGCTGAGGTCTAGGCGTGCTGCTCTCACCTTGTTTTAAATGTTGAGGTTTATGAGTCCACCCCAAGCTGCTTTTAGACGACGAAAAAGTCTTGCTAGGCCCGCTCTTTGGAAATATTTTCCCTTCTTGCTTGCGCTCCCGGCAAACCACCCTATATAGCACACTTTCTTCCATCTGATTTGATGTTGATATCATTTCGGCAAAAGTCCACTGGTTTACACATATTCACTACTTCTCTCATCTCAGATTTTAAGCCATTCATGAATATTCTCTCCAACTTTTTATTCGTCAACCGAGTCACCTGTGTAGAAAGGTCTTCAAAAAGATGAATGTAATGCGCTACAGATCATGTTTGCTTCACTGCGAAGAAAAGTTAACTTGGATCTCTGAACTTATCCTTACTAAACCTTGCAATAATCTTCTCTTTAAACTCACTTTAATTTCGAAATCCCCTTATATGCATCTCACTATTAAACCAGCTGAGAACATCCCCCACTAAACTCATAGAAACGACCTCCAATTTTCCTTTCTCATCATAACCTCTGATTCTGAAGAATCTTTCAGCTAGAGCTATCCACCCATACGCATCAGTACCATCGAAAATAGGTAGTTCTACACGTTTCAACATGCCTTCTCTATTTCCAACAATCATATTCCTATCCGTCATCTCATCAAGCCTATGACTACGGCAAGGTTCTGAGTTTGAGGAATGTACCTGATGATTTAGATGTCGATACGGTGGTGGTGCTTCCTCCGACACCTCGATACTCTTTGATAACTTCTTCTCCAATCGCGCACACATCCTCTCGTAGCATTCTTCCATTTTTGTTTCGATCAAAGCTTCGATCCGTGATTCCATCGCTCTTGCATTCTTCTCTAACTCATGGAACGATTTCGTAACGCCAATTTGTTTCGATTTTTGATTTCGTGTGCTCTTGAAACATCGATGAAAGCAATTCCAAGGACACCGGCGGTTCGGATTGAGAATCGCCTCCTCTCGAACTCTTCGTCATCGATTTCAATCTCTCATCACGAAGTACACCGATCCAGATCGCTCACGAGCATCAATTTGATAGAACTTGAATGTATATACAAAATAACCGCCCAACCGCCCTCTCTTAGTCTCCACAGATTAGAGACTAAGCCAATTACAACTCAAGACTATCTTGCTCTCCATCGAGAAACAAGCCCACTGTCCAACTAACTTCCCTTATTCTATTGGGTCCTCTTAAATATAGCGAGGCCGATACAATTGAAACAACTCTATAATGTCCACTTAACCCCCTCTAGACTTCTGGCCCAGCTCTACTCCTGCCTCTTCATTCTCAGACCTCCCTTCCAATAGCTTCTTCCTCCTCACGTAAACTCTATGGGGCATATCAATCCCACTCTTGTTTGTGACGTACATGTACAATAACCATATCAAAATCCGTATGTGACTGAACCCTTATATCATCAACACGCATACCAACTTCAACCTTCTCTACCATATTATCCAAGCTTGTGTTGTCGATGTAACACCATCACTGACCGGAAATGAATCTATTTCTGCACATGATCTCTTTTTGATGAAATAATTAGGCATCACTTTCTCCTTGCATTCACGGTCAATCTTAGCTGGAGTTGTAGCCATTGGTTTTAATTTTTGAGTATAGTCTCTCTCATATATTTTTCCCAAAATCAAACATTCATGAATGGACTCTCGTTGACACATTCTGACGAATGCTTGAGTATCCATATTCAATCCCTCCAAAAATGTTTTAACCATATACTCCTCAGAAAAACTAGTCTTGTATCTAAGGATCTCAAATCTTTTATGATATTCCATGATTCCACTAGTTTCACGCAAATACATCAGTTCAAGTAATGGATTCTCAATGATTTGCAATCCGATGAAATCGTCTACACTTGATTGTATTATTCGCACTAGATCAGCTTCTTTATCTACGATCTTCTCTGACAATCCAACATGACTTCCAAAAGTTTCTTTCGTCAACATCGATCTAGTTCCCCCCATTTATTCTCGTCGCTAAGCTTTGATAAAACCGCCCCTCTGCCATCGATCCGAGGACGCGATGGATCTGATACCATTGATAGAAGTTAACAAGGTTCACCTCTATGAAGATTTCAAATAAGAGGAACCTTCTCAAGTAATGAACCAAATCCGATTATAGAAAAGTCTTAAGAGAACCCAAAGATGAAGAAAAGGATCCAACAAACTTTTACTATTTTCGATAATTCTAAAATGGGAGAGGGTACTCTATTTATATACTTCTTCCCATTGCTCTTTCTCTCAAGTGAAGTGTCCACGTGGCTTTAATGACTATTTTTCCTGTAACACACCATTATGATCTTGAATAATCCATCCTGACACACTCCTCGATAAGAACAGTTTTTGGAAGGGTGGATGGATAATCAGACAAAGTGATTGGTCGTGAAACCTTAACCAAGGGTATATTAAATCTTTGACACAATGCTCTACATGTCCAAACAAGACTATAAGCTGTGGAATCCTTGACAACACTCTCATGAAACCTTCCCACTTAACGGTTAAGTCTATAGATTATTGTTTACTTGAAATGTTGATGTAGACAAAGGATTGGTCGAGTATTGACACAAAGATCGAAACTGGTTTGATACTACCAATTGGCTTCAGATTCACACCAAAACCCAAAATCGTTCACAAAGAACAGAATGAGAATCACTCTCAAAGAAAGAAACCAATTTTATTTTTGATAAAAATGAGTAAAATTGGACGAGAAGTACACTGAGTAAACTTGGACGAGAAGGTCATCAGTCAATCATGCCCTTCTAAGAAAATCTTCCTTATTCTGCTGGTCCGAGCACGGGTCATTGGTGTATCGGGTACATGAAATCCTTCCTCATCGACGGTGTTGGTCAGGATCATATCATCCTATCTATCTTGGGAAGGATTTAGCCTCAAATCAAATTCATTTGTAGCAAAAGGAATCAAGTCATAAACCTTAAATGTGGCACTTACAATATACTTACTCGGAGGGTCGATCTTGTAAGCATTGTTGTTGATCCTTTCCACTATTTTGAAATGTACATAATAAGTCCTTGGAAGAAGCTTGGATTTCCTCTCATTTGGAAACCATTTGTTCCTCACATATATCAAAACAAATTTTCCAGGTTCAAAGATATGTTCATGTCAGAATTTGTTAGCAATCTCTTACTACAACTTTCTCTTTGCCTGAATATTCACCCTGGCTTACTCATGCTTCTTCTTAACCAACTCAGCCTTTGCTTTTATCTAAATTAGCTTGTTCACTCGTAAAGGGATCAAATCTAATGATAACAAGGGATTAAACCCATAAACCAACTGAAGGGTGAATAATGAGATGTTGAATGCACATAATAGTTGTAAGAAATTTCTACATGTGGAAAACATCCGTCCCAAGTTGTTATGTTCTTTTTGGTCAATGCACACAAAATTGTAGACAAATTTATATTAACAACTTTGGTTTGCCCATCAGTTTGGGGATGACAAAGGGTTAAAACCAAAATTTTATTCCCTAACTTATCCCAAATTCTTTTCCAAAACGGACTGAATTTTTTCCCTATCCGGTACATTTGTTATAGGCATGCCATGCAACCTAAATTTTATTTAAAAAGAACAAGTCGGAAACAAAAGAAGCATCATTAGATTTTGGCAAGGAATGTAATGAGTCATCTTAGGAAACTTATCTACAACTGCCAAGATAGAATCCCTACACTTTCTAGTTCTACGAAATCTTAAGTAAATGTCATACACACATCAGTCCACGGTTTAGTAGGAGTGGGAAAAGGTGTGTACAAACCATGGGATTGAGATTTAATTTTTTTCCTTCTTGCAAGTAGCACATTAACATAATATGTATCAATTATCCCAAGCTTAATTTTAATTTACCTCCTAGTTTAGTTTTTCTTACAGGTATGCATGAATACAACCATGTACTTTGGAACCTTGATGTACCTGTAATGAGTTAGAAGGTATGTTATATAATATTTATGTAAGTTTATATTCCTATTAAAAGAAAACATATTAAGTCACAGTTTAATTATAACTTTAAACGCATGTTTTTCGCACTTGAATCAGACGAGTAGAGTGATGGTTGTGTTGGAAACTCAAATGTCGTCGTTATTTTATTCTGTGTTTGTTTTTCATGTTGTTATGTGTTTGTTTATTTATGTTGTATTATTGTTAAAACAAAACAGTTGGGAAAGAGATCTCCATTTTTGCTTCATATTTTACTCCAATGGTTCTTCCTTTTTTTCTTCATTTCTTCAAATTTTGAAGAATTGAACAGTATTTCTTCAAATTTGAAGAAATATTGTTCAGTTCTTTATTTTTAAAGGTGAAATTTCTTATTTACTTACTAAAACCCAACTTTTATTTATTGTTAAATTTGAAGAAATACTGTTCAATTTTTCATTTTTGAAAGTGATCTTTCTTATTTACAAACTAAACGACTCAACTTTTATTTATTTTTATTTTGTACTTAAACAAAGTAAAAGTGTTAATGTCACCTAATTAATTTCAAATTTTATATTCTTGGAATATTCTTTTTTACAAGAAAGAAAGGAAGCAACCCATTGGAGGAGATGTGTTTCAATTTTTGCTTCATTTTGAATAAAGTGCATTTTTAAGGTGAAAATGAAGCTAACCTTTGGAGTTTCGTTAAGGAATATTCCAAGTATATTTTATCTCTACTTTATTACTTCCTCCGTTTCAGTTTAGTTGTCGTTTTAGGGTTTTACACACATATTAAGAAAACATTTAATTTTACATATTTTCAAAATAAAAATATTATTACCTATACACCTAACCACATTTCAACCAGTAGAAAAATAGAATAATATATAAAATCATTAAATTTTGCATTGATATTATAAAACGACACTTATTTTGAAACAATAATTTTACTCTACAACGACAATTAATTTGAAACGGAGGTAGTATTAGTAACTAATAAAAGGTGCAAATGTATTTGAAGTTTATATTTTATGTTTTAAAAGGAATGTTTTCGGTTTTTATGTACTTTTACTATTTCGTTTTAACTGTGAATTTACCGTTTTAATTTACTTTAAATAATAAAAAAGTAAAATTAATAAAAATAACAACATAAAAGTTAAGGTGTTATAAAAAAATAACAACAGTAAAGTTGCTTCGATAAATAACAATAGTTTTGTGATTACGTTTTTTAATTACTCACCCGGTTTAGGGCCTATTTGTAATAAACCACTTTTCACATTATTAACAAAATATCAAAACGAAAATCATTTCAAAAATGGGCCTTTACCATTCTGAAATTCAAATTTTTGAAATTTCGAGATTTAGGGTTTTGGGATCCATGGTCCGTGAAGAGACGACACCAATCTATTTTGCTGTCAACCAGCAAGATCCAATGTTCGTTCAGACGGTTAATCCATGTAAACGCTTTGGTACGTTTGTTTCAAAACTATTGCAAATGTCGGGGAGGGAGCCAATGCAGCCTGCTACTGTAGGAGTGTAGAACATGCGAAACGACTGTAACCCGGCGATAGCTCATGAGACGGTATGTATCTGGCAGAATACGATTGTATTACATGTGGCTTCACTACCTTTAATAATAGTATTACAAGTGGATGGAAATGAACTAGTGCAACCAAAGCGGATGTGCTTCAATCCGATGAATTATAAGAAGCAAATAAAGCTCTCCATAAGGTGTTACATTAAAAAGGCAGTGAAGACATTGAATGCTTTAAAATTCCCACTTACTGCAGACGAGAGGAGATGGTTTGAGACGCACGATCAATTCAAACACTTCTTCCACATGCCCCATGAGAAACACGACAAGGTTATGGGAATGTGGATGCTTTTACTTTGAACTGTGTGTACAGAGAAGAAAAGAAAGCTTGGTTCGTAGTCACTGGGACCCCCATCTGGTATTAAATCAGAGAACACGCACTGATTTATGGTTAAAACTGTCAGCGTTATCTGCATAACTATGAACAGTTGGGCGGCTTAGATTTTGCGAGAAGATAGTTTCCCGAAGGAAGTAGAATGGCATATGAAGATGTGGAAGAGAAGCTGCCAAAAATGGAAGCATGTCCAGATAGGTTGAAGATGTGTGTATTCTACTTCTTATCTAGCATTCTTATAGGCAAGAGCAAGACCGGAGACAAAGCACCCTCTGTGGATCCCATTTTTATAAGAGTTGGGAATGATCTTGAGATGTCTAAGACGTTTCCTTGGGGATCATTCGTGCAATGGGTCACTGTGGTGGAGTTGTCAGCAAAGTTGGGTTCAAGTTTCCAAGTTTTTGTACTTCTTTGGAGCTTCTACCGTTTGAGACAATTCCACAGCTGAAGAGAAAATTTCGTGAACTTCATAGAGGACGCATAGAGAGCAGTTGTCCTCAGATGTGCAAGTCTCAGTACATACCAAGTGGCATAACATGATTTCCACTTTCAGACATAAATAAAGCACTTGTCAAAACAAAGGTTATCATTAATTTAAATCTAAAATGCTTTTTAAGTTGCATAACAAGTTGTGTTTTTGAAATTTTTGAAATGATATTTAAAATGGCAGGTAACTGAAAGTATCTTGCTCCCGTCAGTTGACGAAGAATCTATGCTTGAGAAAATCTTAGAAGAAGAAGAAGAATACCATGATGTCGGTGATGTTATTGTTGACGGTTGGACACAGCGTCTCGTCACAAATAATAAGTCAATATGGTTTGAAGATTTGTACAATCAAGATGTGGCTGCTAGGAAAGTGGGGTTAAACATTGATATTCTGGAAGAGTCATCCCAAGAAAGGGTCATGAATAAAGTCGAGGAGGAAGATTATATTTCTCTTTGAACTTTGATTGAAGAAGGGTTGAAGAGTTCCGTTAACAAGGGGATTAAGGTTGTCATTGACAAGGTTGATGAAATGGATAAAATACTTAGAGAGGTGGAAGCTTTTGTGAAGGAAACGAAGGAAAATAATGCATCAACAAGGGATGGAGAACCACTTTTGGTTGAGCAAGTAACACTTTGTAATACTAGAGTATCTCCAAATATTTACAATATGAAGTAGCACTAGCTAATTCTAAGCGCAACTACAAGAATCAGAAGAGGGGGCCACCGTGTCCACTGCGGATGGCAAAGCTACTAGGAAGAGAAAATCGTTGGATGATGTTAACTAAACCTGTGTGGTTGAAAGGCCTTTCACGAAAGGGAAATATATATATGAAACAGCCTTTTGGGGAAAGGATATAGTATTATGTTACGTTATCTGGTAGCAGCTCTGTGGAAACAATAAGCTCAAAGAGACCTTTATGAATGCATGATTTGCTGCAACAACCACCTATAGTTGCTTTTCTACTGCCATTAAACGGCTGTTTCCTTGCTAACAACTGTAGTTGTTTTCCCTTGCCATTAACCGGCTGTTCCCTTGCTAACAATTTTAATAGTTTAGTGATTATAGTTAATTATTAATAATATCAAGGACTAAATTGTAATATGTAAATTTTGTAGAGAAAAGTTTAGTGGTTATAGTTTTCTCAATATTATAAGCGGACCCCCCTTTAAAATAAGGGGGATTGTTTGAGATGCTCTTATTAAAACTTATACAAATGGAAGGACTAAAGTGCCCCCATGATATATAAGCAAAACTAGGTTATATGACTTAGAGTACATCGACGGCTTCATAGTCGCTCCTTCTTTTTCATTTTCCCCTCTCAAATTCAGACGGCTCGACATGGACGGAGTTGGACCCCATAAAAACTTGTTGTCGATGGATAGTTACATCGCTAACATTAGGCTACACTTATGTCGCCTCGAGGAATCAGTCTGTATATGGGACCATGTATATGTTATAGTTATATTTAAATTTCATGGATTTGTGCCATTAGTATAACTATAAATTACACATACTCTTAGATAATAGTATTGACCCAACTATTTTTTAATGTTATAAGGATCATGTTCTTGAGGTTCCATGTGCAAATGCAGAGTTTGCTTGCCCCGCAAAAGTAACATGTTTTGTAATGCAAAGACATTTGCAGCAGTGTGAATACAACATGACACTGGAAGGGCGTTGTGTCTGCCCATTTAGCGGCTGCAACTTCATTGGAACATACCGTAAGTTGTATGCCCACACCAGCAGTGGCCTCTCTAATGATCTTCAGATGATTGAATGTGGAGAAACAATATCTATAAGCTTTAATTATCATCAGAGGGTAATTCTCAAGGAACTAAGCAGGAGAGGAGGAGAACTTTTTGTTGTGGATCGTGTCATCCAGCCACATGGTGAACATTTCAATGTAAGATGTATTTTGCCTAATGTTCCTGGAATGGGAAACTTTCCTGGAAGTTGACGGTATGTTCAGCAGCTACATTGTCATTTGAAAACATGATAATCACCAGAGCTAATAGCGCAAGCAAAGAACTACCTCCTGAGCCTTTTGTTGTTCCTTTGTTCATGGGTCCTGCCACTGAGGTCCTCATATTAATCAATAGGGCTGAGACTGTTGGTTAGGAAGGTAGGTGATAAAGTGTTTGCAATTTACTTTTCGAACCTTTTCAATTTTTCAGTTTGTGTTTGTTAACTTTTGTTTAAATTGATACCAACTAATTATCTTATTATTGAACTTTTTTCTGCTTACTCATAGATTAAGAAACAAAGAAATTAACAAGAAATAGAACTAAGGGGTTTTTGTGGGAACTAATTTTTTTAATGATTTTAGAATTCTTAGAGTCTAGTGTTATTGGTTTATAAATTCTCACATTCTCACCAAAATCTAGTGTTACTGGTATAATGATTTTATAATTCTATACAAAAACATTTGTTATTCAAAAAGTTTAGATTTTAATGATTCTATAAATCATTTAAAATTAGTGTTATTGGGAGTTCTATTCATAACCTTTTAATTCATAAATCAAGATTTAAAAAATACTATATTCCTTAGATTCTTAAAATCATAATAATAATTTATTTCATAGATTTCTATAATATATAAAACTCTCTACAACTCTTTCCAAATTTAACAAATCTATCAACTTTAAGAATCAACAAACTCTATATAAGTCTAACACCCCCTAAAATGATGTACACGAAGATTTAACTCCCATGCATATTCCTTTCGGTTTTAGTACTCCATTAGCTAAGAAAAGATATTCACCTATGAAGCCAGAAGATTTACTCTATGGTGCTGATATAGCCTATTTATTACCAATTTTAGGCCATGTTTTAGGCTCTATTCAGTCTATTATGTGTGTATAGGATATGTCTTACTGTATTTACAGGTCCATGAATGTTTTTGAGATAAATGGAGCTTTGGAGCATTAAGAGGAGAAGAATCCGTAGCTGACTATTGGAAGAGTCGAATTACAAGCATGTCGTCGATCGACTACATAACCTTGGAATCGACCGATGATGAAAGACCAAGGTCGATCGATGTTGCACACTTGCCATCGATCGATGCCCAAATCGCAGACAATCGACTAAAAAACCCATTTTCAGAAGACAAAAGATAATAATACACTGGACTAGTTTTGACCTAGATTTTAGGATTTTTATATTTATGTTCATGTATTAAGAACATGAAAAGTGTGTGATAGTGTGGGAAAGTGCAAGTACAAGCTTAGGCAAGACTTGACACAACACACGTAGCTTAATAGCTTTAGGATTTTAGGGGAGAAAATTCATAAGTCCTCAGGGAGATTTGTATTGGAACCCCAATATTTTATCTATGCATTCTATTCAGATTATTATTCTTTCTTTGATTATGTATGAGTAGTCATCAACTAGGTTTAGGCTTGTATAATAGCAATCATGGATTAGCCCAAAAGTAGGATTGCTAGCTAAGTCAATATCCATCAATTGAGTTGTTCTTAATGCTTGCATTTTAGAGTAGCTAACTAGGATCTCAAAAGTAGGACATGAACGACTACGAGAGTACGTTCTGTGCAGAACATACCACATTGAACTAGGCTGTTAGGCGCATGCGAGAGCTGGTCTAACAAGTCTGGTGGACTTATCAAATCTCGTACACACTTCCTTCTGATTTCACCGTCGATCGACATCAGGCCTTCGTCATCACTCGATGGTCTTTCTTTTTGCTCGCATACGAGAGTTGGAGTTAAAAAGGTCAGAATAGTTAATATTTGAATTCTAGTATATTTACATATCTATGCTTCCTATCCATTATAATCCAATAAGCTTGAAACCCTAGATCTAGCATATTAACATTTGCATCAACTTAGTTTATTAGTATATTTCCATATTTGCATTATTAGCATATTTCCATATTTCATCTCTACTTATTGAAAATGAATATTTTCTTAACTGGTTGTTTGCCAACCTAATATATATATATATTCGCCTAGCTTAATCTTTAGGAATAAAAAATCTATTGTGTTTCATTGCTCTCTATGGATTCGATCCCTAAGTACTACACGTGATCTCTTTTGGCAAGAGTATTATTTGTGTGTTAAGGACTAGAGTTAATTTTATAGTGATTTGCTTAGGATATTTATACCCTGCTACAACAACTAAAACACGCACGTCAAATTTGGTGTCGTTGCCGGGGAGCATTGATCGTCATTAGATTTAATTTCTAGGATCTAGTCTAGGTTTGTTACTACATTCAAATTACTAAATTTTTCTTTTCCTTGTTTTTCAGGTGCATGCAACGACACACCAGGAGCAATAAAGGACAAGAACTAATATTCTCAGACCCCGATTTATTCGAACGTACGATCCGCAAAGAGAGACGACAAGCATCGATCGACAACAACAACTCCGCGTTGACCGACACATCATTATGCGACAGCAAAAACTCTGCATCAACCAACACTGATCACACACCAACGAACGTCAGTAAAGTACCCGCATCGATCGACAAAAGCCGGTGAGTTCAGATGGTTGCGATGTTGATATTGACTCGGGATGAGGATGGGAACATGCATGACCAAGATGGTCATCTGCATAATACAGAGGTCAAAAGATAGACGATCATGGGGCTGTAAGCCCTGGCGCAGAATTAGAAGCAGACGCTGAAGCAACTGAACCTGAAGCTAATGCCCAAGGTGCTCAGAGAACATTGGCTGACTACAACCGTCCAGGCCAGTTCTACGCCAACAGATCCACCATTTGCTCTCCAACTTTTCAAAAGAATGATTTTGAAATCAAGCCCGCCTTCTTCGGACGTGTAGCGCAGACACCTTACCTTGGGTTACGACATGAGCACCCTATGGATCATGTGGAGTGATTTGAGGATCTAGTGACTGCAATCAAAGCCAATGGAGTCCCTGAGGACTATCTCTTTTGTAAGCTCTTCAAGTACTCACTTGCTGGAGAAGCTTCATATTGGCTTAAGCAGTTTCCACCAGGATCTCTGATATTCTGGAATGACATCAAGAATGCGTTCTTGCGCAACTTCTTTGTTGACGCTAGAGCAAAAGACCTGAGGAGCAAGATTGCTACTTTTTTACAATAACCCATAGAGTCTTTCAGAAACTCTTGGATGAGATTCAAATCATACCAAAGAGACTGCCCCACACCATGGGTTCAACGAAGTGCAACTTATGAACACTTTCCTTAGAGGTATTGGATTACAGTATCAGATGGCATTGGAAACAAGTAGTGAGGGAAATTTCAGCACTACGAATCCAAAAGAAGCTACAAGGTTGAATGAGAACCTGGCATCCAGCAGCAGTACCAAAAACACAGGCTTTGAAATAAAAATATCAACTCCAACTATAAATAAGGATCAGATTGAAGAGGTCAAAGCAAAACTGGATAGTGTTTAGAAGTTCTTCAAAATGCAAGTCACTTTTGCAGAGGTAGAAGCAGTAAAGTCTGAAGATGATGAGATGAAGAAGAGGATGTGAACTACATTGATGGGAATGGTTTCCAGAGACAAAGGAATTCAGGTTTCAACAGGAACTCCTATGGGAATGGTTAAAGGAGTAGATTTAATTAGGGCTCACAGCGAAATCCCTTCAACAACAGCATGAATTATGGATCTTCCTACTACTATAATCCTCCTCCAGAGACCCATAAAAGAAAGATTGAAGCAATGGTTGACAGAGTTTTGAGGGAAAACAAAAGATGGCTGTGGATTTTAATGGAAAGATAGATGGGATGTACCTCAACCTCAACACAAAGTTTGAGAACCTCAAAACCCATGTTAAGAAGCTAGAGAATCAAGGACTGTAAACAAGTGAAACCATCAGAAGACATGAGAGCCTGATTAAGGAGAAAATTGAAGCTAGACAGAAGCACCATGTCAATGTATTGATTGATGATGATTTTTGGCAGGCTGTTAAGAGGGAAGATCTCCAAGAAGGAGATTTTTGTGTGGAAAGTTTGATGTCATTTGGCAGTTCGCATTGGTGTCGGTCGGAAATACCCAAATAGCATCGATCGACAGTGAATCCTGCAGTATCAGTGGCTTCTTGTGAATTGACTAACGTCGATAGATACCTACATAAGATAGTCAATCGACATAGTGATAGAGGGATCGATTGACCATGCGGTCTGAGTATCGATCGAGGAAGCAGGTTAGACTACCAAGCATCGCTGCAAATTTGATTGTGCGTCCAACTAGATCGGTTTCAGAACGGTACACTGGCACATCTGAAAGTATGGATCTTGATAGAGAAGATGAGGGACACTCCAATAGGAAGCAAAAGATGCCCAAACATCTACGCAAAGAAGCAAATAAAAAAGAGATGGACAACTTTACCAAAAGAATCCTCAAAATTCCTTTAGATACTCCTTTTGATGAAGCTTATTATACTCACAGGTTGTGGATATTTTTCAGGGAAACAAGGGTGACAGACGATGATATAGAAGTCATGTCCAATCATCTCAAAGAAAATATGAAACAGAGAACCTGTATGAAGAAGAAGAGTGATCCTTGGAAGTTTGTGATCCCATGCTTTATCAAGCGAAACAAATACCCTAATGCCCTCTGTGATACTGGATCATCATTGAGCATTATGCCAATAACTATGGCGGAGGAACTGAACCTGAAAGTGGAAACCACCAATGATTTCTTTACATTTGTAGACTGCTCAAAAGTGAACTCAGGAGAGATGGTAAAAGATGTTCCAGTGCAGATCAACAACATCTTAGTCCCGATAAACTTCCATGTGATGGATATCCAGATCAATTGGAACTCTTCACTATTATTTGGAAGAACAATCATGGCTACTGTGGGAGCTATCTGCAATATGAAGTTAAACAGGTTGTATCTATCCTTAATTGATCAAAATATTTTCTATGAACATGTCAAGAATTAGAACAAGGTTACTCTAATTGAATTGTGTGATCATGTGGAACTTGTGGCCACATGTTTATGCGATTATGAATTCGATGAAGAGTCAGAAGATTAAGCATCGATCGACACCCAACCCAGATTATCGATCCACACGTTTGCAGTTCAGCATCGATCAACACCCACCCATTGTTATCGATCGACTCACACTCCAAAGCCGATCAACACCTACCACACAGATGATGATTACAACACAACACATCCCGAGTACGACGAAGACTACAGAGAAGAAGAGATGATCGAGTACTGTGGTATCGCTGTGGAAGAGGCTGGTGTTTTTCATATTTCCCATCAATTCGGGAATTCGATGTCGATCGACGGTACCCCTATGCCATCTATCAATACTGACTACGAAGCAGCAACCGAAGTAGATTCAGCTGCAGAACGCGAGAAGGAATATGGTTATTTACAACCAGACGAGTTTGGTATTATGATAGATCTGGACGGTCACGCAAGAGCTATGGATGGCTGAATACTTAATCTCACCAGAGTAGATATTGAAAACATTCTTGTCATGGCTAATGGAGCTGGAAACGTTTTCGCGCAACAGTCTGGTTATCGAGTATCGATTGACGGTCACCATACACCATTGATCGACACACGTCCAGTATGCGATGGATACAATAAAAATTACATAGAGGAAGAGCATATTGAATGTCGCGGCCTGGCATCAAAGGAAACTGGTTGGGTGATGAACGTGAGAGTGGATAATCAGGCATCGATCACAGGCTACTCATGGCCTTCAAATGACATCAGACGCCAACTAGACCACCAACATGGAGCAGAAGAGACAGATATTGGCAACCTTAGACCAGATGAGTTTGGTATTTTCAGAGACCCAGAGGGACATGCACGTGCTCTTGATGGTAGAGTACTACATTTTTCCAAGGAGGATGTAGCCGATTCCCTTATTCTGGCTAATGGATCGGATAATATATTTGGACAACGACAGAGGCCATCGATCGATGCTTATCGTTCCACATCGATCGATACTGAGGTACAGAGACACGAGCCGCTTCGTACTAATCCAAACACTATCAAGCCACCATCGATCGACGCAGCCATCCGTACATCAATCGATTGGCATTATGAGAAAGGCTCAAGAGCTTTTGGTAATGAAGGAAACAAAATTTTCCACTGGGAAAAGAAAGATGAGTATGGCATCTACAGAGATAATAATGGTAATGCACGAGCTACAGATGGAAAGGTAGTGAATGTGCAATCCGAAGACATTAGAGTAGTTCTAGAGAGAGCTAATTTATTTGAGAAGAGCTACATATATTTACCAGAACATGGAGCAAGGATCGCTATGTCCAAGAAGGATTAATAGACATACAGCAGAGACGAGATTGAAGATATTGTAAATGCGATCCACAGAACTCAAGATATGTCACTGGATGATTTTTACAAGAGGTTGGATGATGTCTACTACCCTATAGGCACCTGCTTTACTAGTTTGACTGCACGCATGGATGAGATGAAGCAAGATTTGGATACTATTCATAGACAACATGTGATTAGGGCAGAAAACCGATCATCGATCGACGGCAACAACATTGCATCGATCGACACTGATGAACAAGAACAAAAGACAACAACAAAAGTGGAATTAGAAGATAGGTTCGATAACTTTGCATTTTCTCAGAGTTTGATGAAGGTAGACATTTCTCAGAAATTGGAGGATTTATCAGAGACTACAGCTGTAGACTTAGGATGCTACAGCGCAGTATTGAGAAACTATAAACAAGAATGCATTCAATGCCTTTTTTCAGCACAGTTACAAGGAATGAGAAAACCAGAAAATATGAGGCATTGAGGAACTTCTTCAGTACATGGAGCAAAGAAGATGTAGAGACTTATTTTCCAAGTGTTGATCCAACTTCCTACTAGTCAGAGAGTTCACAACGTCGAGGTAAAGACTATAACCAAATGATGAGTGGGAGGCAACCCACTGTTTAGTAAGCTTTTATTTCGTTTTTACTTATACTACTACTTATTTCGAGTTTTACATTGTCTTATATAGACTATTTATTTCACCATGGATCGACACCATAGAGGCACCATCAGTTGACACTGGATCGCGACCATTGATTTGACCACACATGCCTGCCATCGATCGAAACTCTTCACATAGTTTGGTATCGAGTTTCTCTACCTATCTATTTACTTATAATTTAATTTTTCTTAACCAATCCGGGGCGGATTACACAGGGGACAGTGTAATTTGTCCGGGGAGGTTCACTAATGCTATTTAAGTTTTTTTTGAGTTTTATTGGCTATATAAATATAAGTTTTTCAAAAAGTTTTATTGAGTCAAGAAGGGGACTATGATCAAGATTTATCATTGACTAACCACACCTTAGCACCATTGTTAGAAGGTTGTTGCACAGATTACTAGAGATACCAAAGTGGATCATCATGCCACTATATCACATTTGCTTAAAAAGTTTGAAGGAACCAAAGCTGATTTCCAACACTAATCCTGACATTATCTGCTTGCTTTGGGGCTTGGTATATACTGAATCGGATTCCTTCTGCAAAGTCTGTAGGTACAAGTCATTGCACCTTTGGTTCCTTTCTATCTTTCTCTTCAGCATCTACCTAATAGCTTAAAAGATTGAGATGACTTCCCAAGAAGCAGAGGGGTAGGTAAATTATCCGTGACCCCATTATTCTAATTCGGAGGAACGATCACACATCGTTGGAAGCGAGGGGTAGGTACATTACCGATGACCACACTATTCGCCTACAACTTTGCCCAAGAAGAAAAAGAAAAGAAAAGCAAAAGAAAAGCAAAAGAAAAGAAAAAGAAAAGAAAAGAAAAAGAAGAGGAAAATCAAAAATAAGATGGCAAGATGGACTGTATCAACATCATTGTCCATTAAGTTTGAGATCTAGAAAGATTCAGATAGAAAGGGGGGAGAAAGAAATCAGAGAAGATTGTGTGCCTAGTTGTTCAGATACTTGCAGAGGTAGATTCCATGTGTCCTTTAATCGATACTCCCAAGGTAAAACCTACAATTTATTTTATGCAAAGAAATGAAACCAGTAGAGTTGTGAGTCAGACTAGTATATGCTAAGTTGCTGGTTGACTGGATTTTGTTGCTATACTAGGATAGGGTATATAAAGTTTCTTTGTGATTGACTTGATAGGATGTGGTTGCAACAAAAAAAAGATGACAGTTATACTTAGACATTATATGACTCTCTGCTTTTCAAACCTCTTTAGAAATCTTAGTTTGCTTAAGGGCAAGCAAAAGGTTAAGTCTGGGGGAGTTGATATAGCCTATTTATTACCAGTTTTAGGCCATGTTCTAGGCTCTATTCAGAGTCTATTATGTGTGTTTGGGATATGTTTCAGAGTATTTACATGTCCATGGACGTTTTGGAGATAAGTGGACATACTTGGAGCATTTAGAGGAGAAGAATCCATAGCTGATTATTGGAGGAGTCGAAGTAGAAGCCTGTCGTCGATCGACGACATAACCTTGGAATCGACCGATGATGAAAGACCAAGGTCGATCAATGTTTCACACTTGCCATCGATCGACGCCCAACTCGCAGATAGCCGACTGAAAAGCCCATGTTCAGAAGACAAATGACAAGAATACCCTAGACGAGTTGTGACCTAGATTTTAGGGTTTTTATATTTATGTTCATGTATTGAGAGCATGCAAAGTGTGTGATAGTGTGGGCAAGCGCAAGTACAAGCTTAGGAAAGGCTTAACACAACACACATAGCTTTATAGTTTTAGGATTTTAGGGGAGAAGATTTATAACTCCTTAGGGAGATTTGTATTGGAACCCAAGTATTTTATCTATGCATTCTATTCAGATTATTATTCTTTCTTTGATTATGTCTGAGTAGTCATCAACTAGGTTTAGGGTTGTAGAATAGCAATCTTGGATTAGCCCAAAAGTAAGATTGCTAGCTAAGTCAATATCCATCAATTGAGTTGTGCTTAATTCTTGCATTCTAGAGTAGCTAACTAGGATCTCAAAAGTAGGACATGGACGACTACGAGATTGGGTTAATACCAGACCAATTCACATTGAACTAGGCTGTTAGGCGCATGCGAGAGCTGGTTTAATAAGTTTGGTCGACTTATCAAATCTCGTTCACACTTCCTTCTGATTTCACCGTTGATCGACATCATGCCTTCGCCGTTGATCCACATCAGGCCTTTGCCGTTGATCGATGGTCTTTTCTTTTGCTCGCGTACGAGAGTTGGAATTAAAAGGGTCATAATAGTTAATATTTTAGTTCTAGTATATTTACATATCTATGCTTCCTATCTATTATAATATAATAAGCTTGAAACCCTAGATCTAGCATATTAACATTTGCATCAAGTTAGTTTATTAGTATATTTCCATATTTGCATTATTAGCATATTTCCACATTGTATCTCTACTTCTTGAATATTTTCTTAAATGATTGTTTGCCAACCTATATATGTATATATGTATATATGTATATATATATATATATATATATATATATTTAGTTAGCGTAATCTTTAGGAATAAGAAATATATTGTGTGTCATTGCTCTCTGTGGATTTGATCCCTAAGTACTACACCTGATCTCTTTTGGCAAGAGTATTATTTGTGTGTTAAAGACTAGGGTTAATATGATAGTGATTGGTTTAGGATATTTATACCATGCTAGAACAACTAAAACACGCACGTCAGGTGCATCTTTTAATAAAAAATAACATTGGACATAATCGAACTCGCGAACTGTGGGTGGCTTCGCCTCTTTCACCTGCTAGCTTGCCAATACTCAACTAATATCTTGCCAACATGTTAATGTTTCGCATGAATCCATTAAGGGTGAAAAGGTAACTGTACGCTTTTTAACAGAAGGTGGAGGGGTTTGTGCCTCACATTTAAGTTCTATTTTTCGTCTTCAATTCATCTTCTGTTTTTTTATTCTCCCGTTCCAGATCTTGTATTCATCAGTACCCATCGGTCGATCTCAACGAAGTCTAATCGTTGTTAGCTTCTTCTTAGCATAAGGTGAAGGATTCCCAAAAATGTTTACTTCCGTCAAATTTCCAAATTAGGTTTCCGATGTGTTTCGGTCTCTCATTCTGTTTAATTTGTTTGATTAGAAACTAGTATGATATAAAATCTTCATCTTCTTGCTCTGTTTATGTGGGTTGTCAGTGGTGTCTGATATTTCCAAATGGTTAGTACTATGAAGTTCACTCGAAGTTTTTTTCTGATGAAACAAGGCCAAATCGAACAAATTTAATAATTACAGCTCCACTTTCAAGTCTCTAAAAGCAGTAAAAGATGTAGCTAGTGAGGAAGTGTTTGACTATGTTGAGAAGTCTCCACTAGGGATAATTATTAAGTTCATGAATCTGGATTTTGAATGGAGCTCAATATTGGTTCATTACATTCTTTCTAGCCAACTCTATTACAAGAAACAACATGAGCTTTGGGTATTGATAGAAAAACAGCCCGCCCGTTTCTTGTTATTTGAGTTTGAAGATGTCACAGGTTTAAACTGTGAACCAATACCTAATACAACGGTAGTGGAAGATGTCGAGAAAAGTAATTGTTTTTGGGCTCTATTCAAACTGAAAAGCTGCTGTTCTACCCCAAGCACTGAGGGCATACGTGCATTCTGCCGGTCTCCTGATGTTTGCAGATCCTGGTCCAGGGAAGACCAGATTAGGCTTTATTATTTGGCCATCTTGACAAGCAGTTTACTTGCCCTTTATCGAAGAGAAGCTATCCCTCCTGCTAAAGCAAAGCTTCTTATGGATTTGGAGATTTTCGAGCAGTATCCCTGGGGAAGATTAGCTTTTGTTGAACTTGTTAAGCAGATTAAGGACGCAACTACAAAGAAAATCAAGGAAAACAGTTATGTCCCCGCAAGGGGTTCGTGCAAGTAATCCAGGTTGGGGCTTACGCTTATATACCCTGTCTTGGAGAAGCAATTGGGCGTCCTATCAGGTCAAATGGTCCATGATTACTGATTCAAAGGGAAGAGTGGAAAGCTCCCCTTAGGTGCTATACTTGAAAAAGTGAAGGTATGCTAACTTCATATGGATTCATCACAACTTTGTATTTTAATTGCTCTTGCCAACTACATAATTTGTTGTATAGGTAACTTGTATGCTCCCGCGAAGCATGAATGAAGTTCATCCGGTTTGGGAACACCAAGAATAGGATCCTGAGATTGAAAATCCTTCGGAGTTCTTTCTCCAAGACAATTCCCTGAGGACCATTACTTGGCAGGCCCTGCCGGAGTACCCATTGACACTGATTGAATATGACAAGCATAGGCTGGTTGCAAGCAAGAGGAAATCAAAGAAATAAAAGAAGGTGGCAAGCAACGGGAAAGAGAACATAACATATGGAGGTGAAGAACAAGTACAAAGCGATGATGGTGAACATTTCATTATATAACGGAGGAAGACCCCAGAGAGATTGTTTGATATGGAGCCTCCAGACGTATGTACCCTTCAAAATCTAGTAGCTAGAGTGGACGCATTGGAGCGAAATGTCTGTCAGGTGGATAAGTTTGAAGGTCTGGAATCTAGAGTGTTATGATTGGAAGAAGATTCGCGAGTTCCAAACATCAGAGTCGAACTTCTGGTATGTAAAAATACCATTCAAGCGATTGGCTGTGATGTTGTTATAGCTTTCCGTAATAATGAATTGATTTGTTGTTGTTTCGTTGCCATAAATGACATAATAAAGAAGCAAGCAAGGAAGGAAAGAACATGGTAAAACGGAAGGTTATAGCCACAAATGTGGGAGAACCAGAAATAGGAGAAAATAGCCACATAAGAAAAGTACTGCATGTGTCAATGGAGGAAGAAGACGTTTGGCTACATGAAACTGTCAAAATTCTTACGCAACTGGCTTCCGAAACCATAGTATTTGGAACAGGAGATAATCAGTTGCAGTCAGTTGATGATGCAAAGGCCAAGCATTGAAGGGAGATGAAGATGAACCCCAAAGAGCCCCATCCTACATCATTACGCCAAGGAAACCCATTAGGAGAAGTCCAAGGGTTGCTGCATTGTCTGAAAAAATTAATACTAACTACTTGGTTGTGTATGGCCCAGTTGATAAAGCAAAACTTAAAACATTGAACGCTTTCGAAAAAAAAAGTAAATATCTTGTGATACCAAACTCCTTATATTTTCTTAAAGACAATCTTTGTATAACTTGAAGTAGATGTGGGTGTTTGGCAGAGGGGATTCTACATATCCGCCTGGTGGTGTCTTTATGGCCAAAGATTTTTTAAGAAGTGTTTGACGAGAAGGGGTTGGTTGTCATCCTTTGTAAGTCAAAGATGTTATTTGATATGTCCTAGGATTGGACATGATCACTCAAACGGTCTGAAGGATATGAACTCGCCAAAAAGGGAGAACTGATGGGTTGAATGGTGACACAAAGGGTTGCAGACAGCCCGATGATACTACCAGAGATCCGTCGTTGCTTGATGTGACGCATAAGTCCAACAAACGAAGGTTCGTTTACTCGGAGATAACCTCACCAAGAAACAAAAATACTCCAAACAAAGAACAAAGAGAATAAACTCATAATAAGAAGAAAATCGATTGATTTGTTGTTGTAGAATGATTACATATTTATAGTAACAAAGGCATATGAAAGGACTTAGAATTTTTGTGGAAAAACATGCATAGAAAAAGCAGCAAAGACTAAAAATGGTCAACTGATTCTTTGGTTCTTGTTCTGGTCTAAATGACCCTTGGTCTACTGTCCAGGTTTATCTGAATCTAGCATGGTCAGCAAATGACCCTTCGCCTACTGTCCAGGTTCGTCCGTACCAGATGGGTGTACTGCGGTAAGGAGCAGGACGTACTGTGGTCTGTCCTTGAGGGTGATTGATGAACTTTCGTGAACGGATGACAACTTTATTCGAACCAAATCTTCAGAGAGCTTAAGTATCCTTGCTTTAGAGATATTACAATGCTCGATCATCATGAAATCATCAAACTGGTCAGAAAGGTCATGTTCACGACCATCGGGACATACGATACGTACCAAACGGGCCAGAAGTGAAGTGTGGTGTCCTAACTCAGGTTCCACTCGTTGATCTTGAGTTCTGACTCGACTGTTGGTCTTAGAATGTCGAATGGGTGGGGGAAGACTGGCTGTGGGACGGTCAAGTCGGTCATTAGGTCGTGGTTCCAGCCTTAGGTCATTTCTGGAAGTACGCGGGTCGATTCTGTGCACGGCTTGGTCCGTTGATCTGGTACGGTTGGATGGACGAACCTCGGTTGAACTGATCTGATCGTACTGATCACCATGCTGGGCTGGTTCCACGTCATGGGGTGCATCATTCCCTTCCTCTTCAAAAGGATTTGTCCACAAATCTGAATCATCTGCACGGAAAAGAGATAAATCAGAAACATTAAAACTTGAAGAAATATCATACTTACCTAGAAGATCAAGCTGATAAACATTGTCATTGATTTTCTTAATGATCTGAAAGGGACTATCGACTCTAGGCATGAGTTTGACTTTCTTTCTTCAGGGAACCGTTCCTTTCTCAAGGGAACCCACACAAGGTCTCCTTCCTTAAATATGACCTTGGTCCGTTTCTTATTTGCCTTTCTCTCATAAATCTTTGTCTGGGCTTCAATGTTGGCTCGAACCTTCTCATGCAACTTCTGAATGGTCTCAGCCTTCTTCTTCCCATCTGTACTAATTTTTTCACTCAAAGGCAAACGAAAAATATCAAGTGGAGACATAGGGTTGAATCCATAAACAATCTCAAACGGAGAAAACTTAGTAGCCGAATGCACATAATGATTGTATGCAAAATCGACATAAGGCAAACATTCTTCCCAAATTCAAAGGTTCTTTTTAACCAACGACCTAAGTAATGCAGATAAGGTCCGGTTTACAACCTCAGTTTGACCATCAGTTTGAGGATGACAAGTGGTGGAAAACAAAAGCCTCGTTCGTAACTTGGACCATGAAGTCTTCCAAAAATAGCTAAGGAACTTAGCATCTCTATCTGAAACAATGGTTCTAGGCATTCCGTGCAACCTAACAACATCTCTAAAGAACAACTCAGAAACATGCACGACATCATCATTTTTATGACAAGGTATGAAGTGATCCATTTTCGAAAACCTATCAACCACCACAAAGATAGAATCTCGACCAGACTTAGTTTTAGGCAATCCAAGAACAAAGTCCATAGATATATCGACCCAAGGATGAGATGGAATGGGTAAATCTGAATACAAACCTTGGTTTTGCACCTTGTATTTGGCTTTCTTGCAAACCACACATCGGTTTCAAATCCTCTCTACATCCTTCATCAAGCTTGGCTAATAAAAATGCTCATACACCACCTTGTATGTCTTCTTGATTCTGAATTGTCCCATAATACCTCCTCCATGTGATTCCCTGACAAACAACTCCCTCAAAGAACATTGGGGCACACACAAGCGGTTATCATAGAATAAGAAATCAGACACTTGATAGTACTTCCCATAAGCAGTCTTGGAACATTTTCTAAAAACCTCTTTGAAATCCGGATCAGTTGCATAAAAATCTTTGATAAATTCAAATCCAAGCAACTTTGTTTCTAGAGATGAGAGAAGAATGTACCTTCTAGACAAGGCATCAGCAACCACGTTTTCCTTACCTTGTTTGTACTTGATCACATAAGGAAAGGTCTCAATGAACTCGACCCAACGTGCGTGCCTTTTGTTTAGCTTTTTCTGGCCCTTGAGGTGTCTCAATGATTGGTGATCAGTGTGGATCACGAACTCCTTTGGCCAGAGATAGTGTTGCCAAGTCTGAAGAGCTCGCACCAAAGCATACAACTCATGGTCGTAAGTGGGGTAGTTGAGCGTGGCTCCTCCAAGTTTCTCACTGAAATAAGAAATGGGTTTCCTGTCCTGCATCAAGGCAGCACCAATACCAACACCCGAAGCATCACATTCGATTTCAAAAGTTTTAGCAAAATCAGGAAGCATAAGTAAAGGAGCTTGAGTTAAATTCCCTTTGAGATTTTGAAATGCATCTTTTTGAGCATGTTCCCATTTGAACCCAACATTCTTTTTGATCACCTCAGCGAGTGGATCTGCTATAGTACTGAAGTTTGGGACAGACCGTCGGTAGAACCCAGCAAGTCTGTGAAAACTCCTCACTTCGCCCACTGTTGTTGGACTAGGCCAATCTCGGATGGCTTTGATTTTCTATTTGTCCACTTTGAGTCCATCTACACCTACAACAAAACCTAAGAAGGCCACGTGATCTATTCCAAAAGAGCATTTAGCATGATTAGCAAACAAGTGTTCTTTCCAAAGGATTTCTAGAACAGATTTCAAATGCATCTTATGATCATTAAGACTCTTGCTGTAATTAAGTATGTCATCAAAGTAGATAAAAACAAAATGACCAATGAATGATCGCAAGATATGATTCATCAAACGCATGAATGTACTAGGTTCATTAGTGAGACCAAAGGGCATGACAAGCCATCATACAATCCTAGTTTTGTTTTGAATGCATTTTTCCATTCATCACCTTCTTTCATGCGGATTTGGTGATAGCCACTTTTCAAATCTATCTTAGAGAAGATAGAGGAACCATGCAATTCATCAAGCATGTCATCAAGCCTACGGATTGGATGCCTATACTTTACCTTGATGTTGTTGATGGCGCGGCATTCCACACACATCCGCCAAGATCCATCCTTTTTGAGCACAAGGAGGACAGGTACAGCACAAGGGCTACGGCCTTCCCTGATGTAGCCTTTCTCAAGAAGCTCTCCAATCTGTTTCTGAAGTTCCTTTGTTTCCACCGGGTTGGTTCAATAAGCTGGTCGGTTTGGAAGCTGTGCACCCGGAATGACGTCAATCTGATGTTCAATGCCTCTTATTGGTGGTAAACCTTTTGGGTTCTCTTCTGGAAAGACATCAGAGTAATCCTGCAAGACATCTATCAAATCAATCGGAGTTTCCGGTGCAAGGTTAGAAGAAGAAGCCATTAGAGATCCTTTGTAAACAAAAAAAGAAATGGTTGTTGAGAGTAAAGAGACTTTCTGACCTGACTTTCTTTGATAAAGAAATAGGAATTCTTACGATATGTTTCTGGTTCATCCGGTTTGGGTTCCTTGTCTCGACCCTTCTTGAGTTGGATCTGATCTTGGTGGACCTCCAAAGGAGTCAAAGGCAACAGTGTGATCTTTTTCCCTTTATGATCAAAGGAGTGCCGGTTTGTGTATCCATCATGTGCCGCCTTTTTGTCGAACTGCCATGGTCGACCCAAAAGAATGTGACAGGCTTCCATGGGAATGACATTGCAAAGGACCTCGTCCTCATATCATCCAATGGTAAGAGGGTCCATGACTTGTTCTTTCACATGTTGCTCACCAGCCTCGTTGAGCCATTCCAAACGGAAAAGTCGAGAGAGAAGTCTGGTCGCAAGTCCAAGTTTCTTAACAAGAGTATCACTAGCAACATTGGTGCAACTGCCACCATCAATAATCAAAGAACAAAATTTATCGGAAATCAAACATCTAGAGTGAAAAAGATTCTCCCTTTGTTCTCGTTCGTTGGTTTTGGGTTGCACACTCAAGGATCTCCTAGTGACTAGTAATGGACCATGAGCTGGATAGTCGAGATGGTCAGGTTCCTCATCAAAGGTCGGGACTGATTCTTCGTCCTGGTAGTCATCAAAGATCGGACCAAGATGTTGGTCGTAGACTGGTCCAAGATCATCGTCTGTGGGCTCGTACTCATAAAAGATTGGACGTCCAAGGGTCTCCTAGCAACCAGAAGTTGTCCTTGATGTGGGTAATCGACGGTTTCTTCATCCTCATCATAGACTTGACCGAGATCTTCCTTATCCTCCTTGTCATCCTCGGACTCAACTTCTCCATTCTCCAAGAGAATCATCACCTTTTGGTTTGGACAACGGTTAGCATAATGCCCAAGACCATGACATCTAAAGCACTGTATGTCTCTTGTTTGTTTGGGAGTTCCATCAGTCTTTTCTTTATCAACACGAGCAGGGACATTAGTCTTAAAAGCTGTACTTGTTGTGGCTGAAGACTTACCTTTGTCTTGGTAGTTTGGTTTGGAAGCAAAGATCGGTTTTGGGGCATAGGATGGTTTGGCCAGTCCCTTCCTCTTGATTTGCTGCTCAATCAAGATAGCCTTGTGGAGCATTTGATCCAAACTTTCATAATCTTGAAGCTCCATTCGGTCTTGAATGTCACGGTTGAGTCCAGCAACGAATCTTGCCATAGTAGCCTCCAAAGTCTCATCCACTTCGGCTTTGATCATCAGTGTTTCCATCTCCTGAAAGTAATCCTCAACTGATTTGGTTCCTTGAAGCAAACGTCTAAGCCTTTGGTGAAGGTCACGATGGTAGTGCTCCGGAACAAATATTTTTCTCATCAAGGCAGTGAGCTCATCCCATGAGGCTATAGGTATTCCACATGTTCTCCTCCTGTGAGTCAACACTTGATCATACCAGTTAATCGCATAGCCAGTAAATTCAGTTGCAGCCAACCTAACCTTTTTAAGTTCAGAGAAATTTTGACAATCAAAAGAGCTCAATTTTTCTTTCCCATTCTAAATATGCATCACGATCGTTTTTGCCTTCAAAGGTTGGAATCTTAAGTTTCAAACCACCTAAACCATCATCAACTTGTTCATTTCTCCTAGAAAAAGGATTAACATCACCTCGTTCATGGTTTGGTGCCGTGGACCTCTTCTAGGTCGGTTGATGGAACAATCATCAAGGAACTCCTCCTCGTCATCATCATCGGATCGGTTGGTCCGTTTTGGGTGTTCTCTCCTTGTTCCGGTTCTGGAATGAGTGGTTTGATGAACCTGCATCTCATCAAGACGTTGATGGATTTTCTCTAAACCTGTGTTCAAAAGGTTAGTAAAAAAAATCATTTAGAGCTCTTATTTGCATGTTGGACAAGCCGGCTACAAAATTTTCGGGACGGTTTCTTTCATCTTCACTCTCCATGGTTCCAGAAATTTCTAAACACCAAAGATTGCACAGTTAAATATATTCCTCACACGCTCAGGTGCTTAATCCCCCCCACTCAAGTGTTTCACTCAGAATTTGGATGGTCACTCAAGTCTCTTCTCAAAGTTCTAAGAAAGACAAACCAAGTTTCCCAATGGGTTTTCCAAGCAAACAAACAATGAAATGAGATAGGAAGATAAGAAATTTAGGTTTTGGAATCCGCTTTAACCTTCTCAAAGGCCGGATTTCTCCTTGGCCAGCAGGCTTTCTCTTGCACCACCAAACCACAATTAAACTTTTCGATTTTTTTTTTGTTTTTGACTTTTTTTTTTCTTTTTTTTTGATCTTTCTTTTTTTATTTAGTGGATGGTAATGAGGGGCCCATATTCAAGATAGAAAGAAGAATAAGTATATGAAGACATTTAAATGGAAGATGAGAAGAATGGATAGATGATACCGATTGAGTGGCTCTGATACCACTTGATAAGTCCAAGGATTGGACAGTATCACTCAAACGGTTTGAAGGATATGAACTCGCCAAAAAGGGAGAACTGATGGGTTGAATGGTGACAAAAAGGGCTACGGACAGCCCGATGATACTACCAGAGATTCGTCGTTGCTTAATGTGACGCACAAGTCCAACGAACGAAGGTTTGTTTACTCGGAGATAACCTCACCAAGAAACAGAAATGCTCTAAACAAAGAACAAAGAGAATAAACTCAAAGTAAGAAGAAAATCGATTGATTTGTTGCTGTAGAATGATTACATATTTATAGTAGCAAAGACATATGAAAGGACTTAGAATTTTGTGGAAAAAACATGCATAGAAAAAGCAACAAAGACTAAAAATGGTCAAATGACTCTTTGGTTCTTGGTCTGGTCGAAATGACCCTTGGTCTACTGTCCAGGTTCATCTGAATCTAGCCTTGTCAACAAATGACCCTTCGCCTACTTTCCAGGTTCGTCCGTACCAGATGGGTGTACTGCGGTAAGGAGCAGGACGTACTGTGGTCTGTCCGTGAGGGTGATTGATGATCTTTCATGAACGGATGGCAACTTTATTCGAACCAAATCTTCAGAGAGCTTAAGTATCCTTGATTTAGAGAGATTAGAATGCTCGTTCATCATGAAATCATCAAACTGGTCAGAAAGGTCATGTTCACGACCATCGGGACATGCGGTACGTACCAAACAAGCAAGAAGTGAAGTGTGGTGTCCTAACTCAGGTTCCACTCGTTGATCTTGAGTTCTGACTCAACTGTTGGTCTTAGAATGTCGAATGGGTCAGGGAAGACTGGCTGTGGGACGGTCAAGTCGGTCATTAGGTCGGGGTTCCAGCCTTAGGTGATTTCCGGATGTACGCGGGTCAATTCTGTACACGGCTCGGTCCGTTGATCTGGTACGGTTGGATGGACAAACCTCGGTTGAACTGATCTGATCGTACTGATCACCATGCTAGGCTGGTTCCACGTCCTGGGGTGCATCATTATTAATACCCTAGCTATGTGTACGTAATTCTAAGCTTCTTATATCCTCTTGTACATCACCTTGGCGTAGCCTTAGCGATGTACAGACTAAGGTTCTCCCAAAATCCAAGTGATTTCATATCTCCAATGATTGCAATGCTGGACACAGTTTTCCAAATGTTGTGGAGTGGTAAGTACAATGAGTGGTTAGTAGATCAGTCGACAATACATAAGGGTAGCTATAATTACTACAGCGGTAAGAAGCCAGAAACTAGCCCACCCGACAAGTAATGGAAACGAGATGTTGATACACTATATTCAGTTTTGATGGTAGATAACTGTCACTGGGTGTTCATAGTCATTTCTACCCCGGACCGGACTATGAAAATCTATGATAGTATGACCGGTTTGATTCCTATAAAGACTATTAAGGAGGCTGATACGCCCCGGTTCGAGCACCGACCTGCTTGGATCATGGACACGGCTCAAGATGGCGATCTTGTCGACCAGCTCGACTCAACCGAGGTTCATGATGCGCCCCAGGACATGGAACCAGCCCAGCACGGTGATCGGGACGTTCAGAACAATCCAACCGAGGTTCACCCGTCCAACCGTACCAGATCAACGGACAGTGTCGTCTACAGAATCAACCCGCGGACATCCGGAGATGACCTAAGGCTGGAACCACGACCTGATGAACGAATTGACCGTCCCACAGCAAGTCTTTCCCGACCCATTCGACATTCTAAGACCAATAGTCAAGCCAGAATTCAAGATCAACGAGTGGAACCTGAGATAGGACACAACACTTCGCTTCTGACCCGTTTGGTACGTACCGCGTGGTCCGAAGGACATGATCATGACTTTTCCGACCAGATTGAAGATTCCATGATGATCGATCCTTCTAATCTCTCTAAAACAAGGATACTTAAGCTCTCTCAAGATTTGGTTCATCTAAATTGTTCATCCGTTCACGAAAGTTCATCCAACACCCACACGGACATACCACAGTGCGTCCTGCTCCTTACCGCAGTACACCCGCTGGGTACAAACGAACCTGGACAGTAGCTGAAGGGACATTTGTTGACCAGAGTAGATTCGGACGAACCTGGACAAGTACACCAAGGGTCATTCAACCAGATCAAGAACCGAAGAGTTATTTTGACTATTTTTCATCTTTTTCCACAAAACTCTAAGTCCTTTCACATACCTTTTGCTACTATAAATATGTACTCACAAGCCACGAAATAAATCAGATTGTTTTCCCCTTTTTATGAGTTTTTACTCTTTGTTCTTTGCTTAGAACATTCCTGGTTTCTTGGTGTGGTTAGCTTCAAGAGATCTCTCTAATCTGTTGGACCGGTGCGTCACATCCGGCAACGTTTAGAAATCCTTCGTGTTGGTGGACTTGTGCGTCATATCAAGCATCAAACGAAGTCGGGAATATCAAAGGCCTTCCGCAACCTTTGTGCGACCCTTCAATCCATCAGTTCTCCTTCCGGAGTTCATATCCATCCTTACCGATCGAGTGATCCTTATTTAGGGCGTATCAAGTGGTATCAGAGCCACTCAATCGGTATCATCTATCCATTCTTCTCATCTTCCATTTCTTCTAAACACTTCTTCATCTTTCTATCTTGAACCCGGGCCCCTCATTACCCCCATATAAAAAAAAAGAAAAGTTATAAAAAAAAGAAGAAAAAAAAAAAGATTATATAAAAAAAAAAAAGTTTCAAGTTTGTTGTTTGTGGTGTGGTGGTGGAAGAGTAAGCCTGCTGGCCGAAGAGAAATCCGGCCTTTGAGGTGGTTAAGGCGGGTTCCCCTTTAAATCTCTTATCTTTCTATCCTAAACACTTTGATCTTGCTTGGATTTGCCCATTGGGATTCCTTGATCTGTTCTCTTAGAACATTGAGAAGAAACTTGTGTGATCACCATAAAATCTGAGAGAAAACACTTGATTGGGTGAGATTAAACACTTGAGAGAGTGAGGAATTTTATCTACTAACTTTTGTGTTGAGATTTTCAGGTTAAAATGTTTGGTCTTCACCGGAGAAGTAGCAAGGAGAAACTCTCACGACCATCTATCTCTCAAACTCTTTTTAAATATCCTGAAAATAGATTTGATGAGTTTGTTAGTGTGCAGTAAAAGTCAAAAAGGAGGAGCAAAGATCATGTCAAGAAATCCAAAAACGAAACTGTTCCAAAAAGGCGATCCTTTCAGTTTGATATCCAAGAGATCTGTGATGACTTTGAGAAAGGATTGATGAAAGCTCTCAAGGACGTCAGCAAGAGCCACAATAAGAGAATATCCACATGTGCACCAGTAGCCGAGCCATCCTTGTTCATCAACAAGAAACCCAAAGGTAAATCTGAAACCCATGTTGAGGAGTTTAAAGATTTTTCAGATTCTTTACCTACCTTTGATGAATATGATGACGAGATTATTGAAAGTTTGATGACTTGTGATGATAAATGTGATCTTCCTTCTCTGGAACCTGAGTTTGAAATTGATAATGAACAGGCTAATGTAGAGCTAACCGTTTTGCAACCGGAGCTTCCGAGTAGTCTTGTTTTGTCTCAACAGGTTTTTGAGGAAGAGCCACTGGACTATCCACATCAATGCCCATGTCTTGGCACTTGGATATCTTTGGATGATGGTCCAGATCCTATCTTTGATGTGGAGGACGAACCTGATCCAGTCCTTGATGAAGAAGCAACAAGCATCACATCCATTGCTATGGAGAATCATCTTTCCTTTGACCCCGGCACAACTACTGCTCCTTCATCTCCCGCCCCTTTGCCTCCTGATCTTCACAAGCACCGTGAGAAACCTGATTTGATTAATTATCTGCCTGGTATGCTTGTCAAGATCAGTACTCATGAAATAACTCGTTTTGGTCTTGAAAAGATGAAAGAATTTTGTGTTTCAAATTTTGTTTTTGATAACATGATTAATTCTTTTCAAATCTTAAAACCTGATGAACTTCTTGATCATAAACGTTTTCAAAATGATAAAGGCATCAACTCTGGAATTATTTTGACCTTTGATCAGTTCTTGAAGCATAGCAAAGGCTTTGATCATTTTGAAAAGTCTCTTGAGATTGATTTGAAACAAACTGACTTTTGTATTAGAAAATCTTTTGATTCGTTTGTTTTCAAAGAAAATAGTTTTGATCTGAGTTCTTCTAGACATGCATTGATCACTGATGAATTATTTGCATCCTCTTGTGCCTTGAACAAAATTTTCGTTAAGAAGCTGCTAGAACATGAATCACTTAGAACTGAAAATTATTTTTGTGATCTTGATTCTTGTGATTTTGTTTTGCAGCCTGATCTAATGTGTTTTGAAACTGATAAGACTTGGAATTTTCTGAGATCATTTCAAGATAATTGTGTTGTTTTGAGCCTTGATGATATTGTGGTTTACAACACTTTCTTTGAAAAACATCTTGAGTCTTTGATAGCTAATTCTCAATCTGAACTTAAGCTCGTGTGTTCAGATGTTGAGAAGGATATGCCCGTCTTAGGAATGAATACTATTGTTACATATCATGATAAAATTTTGTTCTGTAATGTTTATTTTAATGTGCATCTTGACAGGCTGAAATATGTGCTACTTGTTCTTGGAAAAGATATCTTGATTCATGATTTGAACAAGTATTTGTCTTGCACATTTGATCCTGGTATTTTAGTGTTTGTTTTGAGTATCCAGGAAATACAGGTTCAGCCTCTGAGAAATGAAAGCATTGACCGTGCCCAACATGAGTTTTGGAGAAGCTTTGTTGAAACCGGCTACCTTGGAGATGTCAGCGACAGAGGTTCACTCCAAGAAGGATATCTCGGCCACCAGAAGGTCATTTGTCTTGAATCAAATTTTCTCGGAAAGCCAACTCAAAAGGGATTTATTGAGGCCTGGAATCGCATGAAAAGCTTCAGGGATGAAGAAGTTATGAATTTTCCAAATCAGAGGTTCTTCAACCCATCTATCCGCGAGTACCAGATTTCTAAAAGAGATTCAGGACCAAGAAAGAAGCGTCCTGAGCCAAAACCGATCCTCCATGAACCAAAGGTGTTTCCTCAGTCATTCTCCTGTCTAAACCAAAAGCACTGTAAGGATCATGAGTTGATTGTCTCTACTCTTCATGAAAATGTTTTGAAACCGAGAATTTCAAAGAGGAAACATATTCTTACTTGGTTGAAACACGTTTTGCTCAAACCTTTTCATGAATTGTTTTCATTGAGCTGTGCTTTGAAAGAGATTTGGTGTAGGAACAAGCATGAACCGAAATTTCGTAGACCAAAATATTATTTTGATTTCGTTCATGAAGAAAATCCTTTAAATTTGGCATTGTCTCTTGCTTTTCCTATCAGTTTGACACCTTGGCCAAATTTTGAACTTGATAAAACAATTTTTGGTGATCAGTTTACTTGCTTGATGCTTGCCCACGTGCTTGATGATTATCCTAGGAGTTTGGATCCTGTTTTTGATGTCTTAAGGATAGAGAAACCCTTTGATTATTTCTTTCGCAGATTTGATGTGGTTTCTCTAGTTGTTTTGAAAGTGCAGGATACAAAGGATCAGTTTCAGATGGAAGCAAGCAGAGGAGAACGACACCACACTTGTGTTTTTGGAACATGGAATTGGAAATACTTGAGGGAAATAAGTTCAAAACTCCAAGGAAGTTTCTCTCCAAATTTATCCTTCATTGAATTTTACTTGTTTTCAAAATTCTTTTTGTCTGATTCATCTTCTTTTGATTCAGGTAAAATGGATTTGAGGTCAAATCCTTTTGAAGAGGGAGGGAATGATACGCCCCGGTTCGAGCACCGACCTGCTTGGATCATGGACACGGCTCAAGATGGCGATCTTGTCGACCAGCTCGACTCAACCGAGGTTCATGATGCGCCCTAGGACATGGAACCAGCCCAGCACGGTGATCGGGACGTTCAGAACAATCCAACCGAGGTTCACCCGTCCAACCGTACCAGATCAACGGACAGTGTCGTCTACAGAATCAACCCGCGGACATCCGGAGATGACCTAAGGCTGGAACCACGACCTGATGAACGAATTGACCGTCCCACAGCAAGTCTTTCCCGACCCATTCGACATTCTAAGACCAATAGTCAAGCCAGAATTCAAGATCAACGAGTGGAACCTGAGATAGGACACAAAACTTCGCTTCTGACCCGTTTGGTACGTACCGCGTGGTCCGAAGGACATGATCATGACTTTTCCGACCAGATTGAAGATTCCATGATGATCGATCCTTCTAATCTCTCTAAAACAAGGATACTTAAGCTCTCTCAAGATTTGGTTCATCTAAATTGTTCATCCGTTCACGAAAGTTCATCCAACACCCACACGGACATACCACAGTGCGTCCTGCTCCTTACCGCAGTACACCCGCTGGGTACAAACGAACCTGGACAGTAGCTGAAGGGACATTTGTTGACCAGAGTAGATTCGGACGAACCTGGACAAGTACACCAAGGGTCATTCAACCAGATCAAGAACCGAAGAGTTATTTTGACTATTTTTCATCTTTTTCCACAAAACTCTAAGTCCTTTCACATACCTTTTGCTACTATAAATATGTACTCACAAGCCACGAAATAAATCAGATTGTTTTCCCCTTTTTATGAGTTTTTACTCTTTGTTCTTTGCTTAGAACATTCCTGGTTTCTTGGTGTGGTTAGCTTCAAGAGATCTCTCTAATCTGTTGGACCGGTGCGTCACATCCGGCAACGTTTAGAAATCCTTCGTGTTGGTGGACTTGTGCGTCATATCAAGCATCAAACGAAGTCGGGAATATCAAAGGCCTTCCGCAACCTTTGTGCGACCCTTCAATCCATCAGTTCTCCTTCCGGAGTTCATATCCATCCTTACCGATCGAGTGATCCTTATTTAGGGCGTATCAGAGGCGGAGATGTCTTTTGCTTGCATGGTTCCTTACGCCTTGTATGCTTTCTCTGATGCTGAAGTTAAGCAGGTTACGGACACTGACATGTATTCCATCCAATTTGTAACGGATGGGGTTCCGCAAGGCCAACCCCCTTATGGAGACTGTGGAATTTACGTATTCAAATTCCTTGAGTGTCTAGTAATGGGTGTACCATTTGAAGATGAACATCTTCGTGATTCTAATATGAGGATAATGAGGAGGCTTTAAGGTTTAGAGTTTGGTGTTTCATTTAAGGTTTTGAGTTTGTGGGTTTAGGCTTTAGTGTTTCATTTAATTTGTTGAGTTTGTTGGTTTAAGGTTTAGTGTTTCATTAAGGTTTTGATGTGGATGTATACTTTAATACATAGTAACAACTATCATATTATTTAAGTAAATTTTATCGATATAAGATATTTTTGGTTGTTATGGTATGAAGTTTTCTGACTTTTTTTTATTCAATCAAAATTTCATTATAATATATTAGTTTTGTTTTTTGTATTGCATTTCAAAGATTATACTATACTTCTATGATTTTATTTTTTGTAAAATTTGAAATATTATCATTTTGCGTTTGAAATATTTATTTTCAAAATGGTAGATTTTGTCAAGATACATTTGGAAAATTACCAACTATTTTGAGTTTGGAAGATTATGTAACTTTTGAATTTTTACTAAATTAATCCATTATTTTATATAAAATATTTTAACTTCTAGTAAGATTTTTACTATTTTTCAAAATATTTTTTATATTTAAAATAAACATCAAATTTATAATGTTTAATGAATTATTTATAATTTCAGAGTTTCTAATCGCATATTTTGTAAATAATGCATGAACTAAATGTTAGTTATATATCATTATATCTTGTATATAATAATTTTTAGATAATATATATTTAAATTTTTAATTAAGATTTTTGAATTTTTCTTTATAAAATTTGTGATAACTTAAAATAAATTTCAAATTTATAGTTAAAATTGATTTATTATTCATATCCTTATTGATTAATGTAAATAATCATATATATAATATTGAGTAATTAATTAAATGGGCATGCTATGAGTTGTCAATAGTAAATAAAATTATGACTGTATTTTAATAGAGTAAATGAATAGAGACACTAAAATTGATTTCATTTAATGATAATTATACAAATCATAACTAACTAAGATTTTTCTTTGAATTACAATGATGTTTAATGAAAAAAAAGTGAGCCGACTTAATCAAATGTAAACTAATTTAGAACACTAATACAGTGAGTATATATGCTGCTTTACATCATGGAGAATTTGTCAAATATGACTCAAAACTTGATTTTAAATGCAAAAGTACACCGTTGACAAAAAAAAATGCAAAAGTACACCTAAACATCAATTAAATGAAAAAGTAACCCAAAATTCTTTTGAAATCACAACCAGCCCCTTATGACCAAACAAAAAAACAAAATTTACTTTTAGGAATATAACCTTGGTAAGTCTTCTGGGTCTTCTGAGTTTGTGTAAGTCTTCTCGTATAAATCTTGTAATTATAAACATTTGTAAATGATATAAATTAAGATATAGTACAATTCGATTATTTCAACATAGATGAGTGATTGTAGTGAATCATGATATTCTTTGGTTTATGGTTTGGTAACATATGTTGTAGTATTGTTTGTATTCTTTGGGTTGGTTTTGGGAAGCTTAACTTTTTTTTTGAAAAATTAAATTTTGACTTATATGTGTTCGGTTTTGATTATATTAAACACTTTTAAAGTTGATTTAAGTTTTATGAAGTGTTTGTTTCTAATTAGTTAATTATTTTGAGTTTAGGGTTTATGTGAGTTAAATCTTCCAACAAATAATACACTAGAAGACTTCTGCGGAAGTCTTCTCGGCAAATAGTAAATTTAAGGTCTAGAAGACTTTCAAGTAACTCTTCCAAAAATATTTAATTTTATTGAATTTTTTTCCCCTTATATCAAGAAAAATTTATACATTCTCTCTCTTCCTCTCAAATGGCTGCAACAAAAATGTATTTTTCTCATTTTAAAACTCTCCAAGTTTCTCTAATCTATTTGAACTTAAAAACACCAATCGATTTCTCATTTTTATCTCATGTCTTTCTCACTGATTTGTTTTGTTTTTTCAGGTTTTTCATTACATGGTTCTTATCTTTCACTTTTTTAAATATAGATCTACAAATCATATTTTTTCATTTGGTAACCTCTTGTTGCTTAAACTTCTTAAATTTTTAAAATTCTTTATGTTGTTTTAAATTCATACTTTATTTTTGAATTTTTCAATGTTTTGAAGCCAATTGAATGCTTTTAAAGATTCAAGTATTTCAGATCTGAGACGACTTGGAAAACTTCCAAAGAAGTCTTCTAACAATTAATGCACTAGAAGACTTCTGGTGGAGTTTTTCCCATATATTCTCTTTCATAATAGATGTTAGCATTTTGGTAAAGTCTTCATCGCGGAGTTTGGTAAGTCTCTTGTTGCTTAAAGTTCTAACCTTTTTCCAAAACTAAAACTCTCCAACCTCTCTCTAATTTTTTGAACATAAAAACACCAAACATTATGTCCATTTCTCATTTTTATCTTATGTCTTTCTCACTAATTTATTTTGGTTTTGCAGATTTTCATTACATGGTTTTCATCTTTCACTCCTTAAAAGGTAGATCTATGAATCATATTTTTTTTCATTTTGTAACCTCTTGTTGCTTAAAGCTCTTAACTTTTAAAAACTTTTTTTGTTATTTTAAGTTCTTACCTTATTTTTGAAACTTTTCAATATTTTGAAGCCAATTGAATGCTTTTGGATATGTAGGTTTTTCAGATCTGAGATGACTTGAAAGACTTCCAGGACAGCCTTTTCAGAAGTTTTCTAAAATTTAATGCACTAGAATACTTCCTAGTAATCTTCTAGAAGACTCCCTAGTAATCTTCTAGAAGACTCCCTAGCAGTCTTCTGGCGGATTTTTCTCCCATATCTCTTATTTCTTAACAGATCTAACCATTTTGGTAAGTCTTCATAGTGGAGTTTTGGTAAATCTCTGGTTGCTTAAAGTTCTTACCTTTTTCCCAAACTAAAACTCTCCAATCTCAATCTGATCATTTGAACTTGAAAACCCCAAATTTTATATCAATTTCTCATTTTTATCTTATGTCTTTCTCCAATTTTATTTTGTTTTTGCAGGTTTTTCATTATATGGTTGTCATCTTCTACTACTTTAAAGGTGGATCTATTTTTTGAATATATATTTTGTATGTGTTTTTAAAGGCCGATCCATCTCATCTTCCACTCATTTTATATATTTTTGAATTCATTTGACGTTTTTAGATTTGCAGATTTTTCATACCTGAGTTAGACTTTGGAAGAATTCTGGGAAGACTTCTGGCAAGACTTCTGGTAATTCTTCTGAGAGGTCTTGTCAGAATTGTTCTAACATATAATGTGTTAGAAGACTTCTTGGAAGTCTTCTGACTAAGTCTTCTCTAATGTCAAGTGGACTACAAGCTTGTTTTGTAGAGGAATGATCTATAATAATTTTTTATTGTCGTTTTGTGATTTGTAAGTGTACTCTTTTAATTGTGAATTCTTTTGTATTTAAATCCTCCTTACTATTAAATGAGAAGTACATTTGACACGTGGCGTCAGAGAGCTCTTCTCAGCCGAAATAATGCGATTCTATTGGTTGATTTTTTGGAAATTCATTTTTGATTTATTTTTTTCATCGACATAACAAAAAAGGGAAGCCCTATAAATACTAACCTTATTTTGTCTAATGCATTGAATACTTACTAAAAATAAGACAGATTGAAGAAGTAGGAAAGTAATTAATATTACTTGCGCAAGAATATTTATATGTTTAATGCATTGAATACTTACTAAAAAAATAAGACCGATTGAAGAAGTAGGAAAGTAATTAATATTACTTGCGCAAGAATATTTATATGTTTAATGCATTGAATACTTACTAAAAAAATAAGACCGGTTGAAAGAGTAGGAAAGTAATTAATATTACTTGCGCAAAAATATTATATATTTAATGCATTGAATACTTACTAAATAAATAAGACATATTGAAGGAGTAGGAAAGTAATTAATATTACTTGCGCAAGAATATTAATTAATACATGTATTTACTACTATCTTTTACTAAAAATACGGTAAATCATATTGATTACTTGCGCAAGAATATTAATTAATACATAATTTACTACTATCCCTTACTAAAAATACGGTAAATCATATTGATTACTTGCGCAAGTTAAAATCGTATCATATGCATTTAATTTTCTTCTAAAAAATTAACTATCTTTACTTAAACGGTTCCATAATTTATTTTATGAATATTTGCTTGGCGTCATTACAAACCTATATGATTCACTTCATATATATAGAGGTCAATGTCGAAGGATTAAATCATAAAAAAGGTGAGTCTTTTTTTTTCTTTGCGTGGCTTGTTTAATTCTGTTTACTTGTTTCTGAAGTTTTAGACATGTGTGTTACAGGGGAATGACATAGGAGAATGGCTTAAGAACTTGAAGTATTGAGTGTTTGGATTAGGAAACAGACAATATGAACATTTTAATAAGGTTTTTAAAATGGAATTATTATTTTTTGTTTCACGTTTACTCCAGTTTTCTTGGTTAATATTCGAATTGTTTTGTAAATATGTGTTGCAGGTTGCCAAAGTTGTAGATGACGTCCTTGTAGAACAAGGTTTGTTTGTTTCTTTATTTCATTATTCATCTTGATGTGTTTGTATTATAGTTTTCTGACTTGATGAGTTGTTTGTACAGGTGCGCAGCGTCTTGTACGTTAAGTAAATTTTATATTACTTACGTTAAGTAAATTTTATATATATTTAAAATTTATATTAATTTTGATCATTGTTTTGATCAAAATCCAAAGAGAACTCAAGATTGATTTATAAAGAAAGAATAGCATGCACTCATAATTATATAGAAAATAGAAAAAAAAAAGAGAAAGTACAATATATGAATTGTGAGATATATAGTATCTATGTCAAATTCGTAAATAATAAGTTTGAATTTTTTTATCATATTAAAGATTAGATCAACTAAAATATTTAGACTTCTATCATAATATTTATTTTTACTTATTTAACTAAATTGAAATAATATTATTAATTTGAATTGATGATTCATTAATCAAATCATAAGAACATTAAATAAGTAAAATTACCTAAAATTAAGAAACACATTACAAGTAATCAAATTCACTTCTTCAATAATAGTATAGATATAATTTTTATATTTTATTTTTTAAAATTTTACAATAAAAAGATATATTTTAAAGATAACAATATAATACATAAAATTATCATATTTTCTAAGATAATAATATTATCAATATAAATTTGTTTAATTAAATAATAAATTATATAGAAAATTATTAAAATATGGGAAGCAAGTAAAATTTTTTTTATCAAAAATCATGGGCAAGTTGACAAATCACCAGATTCACTTTTCAAATAATAGTATAGATAATAGAAAAATATTTTTTTTATTATATACAAAATTATTGAAATATGACAAATAAGTAAAAAAAAAATAAAATTACCTAAAATCACGGATAAGGTGATAAATCAGGAGATTCATTTCTCAAATAATAGTATAGATAATAGAAAATATTTTTTAAGATAATAGTATTATAAATAAGAGTTATCTTATTATATAAAAATAAAATATTATTAATATAAATTCATTTTATTATATAAAAAATTATATATATAATTATTAAAAACATGACAAATAAACAAAATTACCTAAATTCATGGAAATATTGACGAATCATCAAATTCACTTCTCAAATAATAATATAAATATAGATTTTTAATTTCTCTTTGCTATTTTTTGTGACATGAAATAGCTCCACGTAGAAACAAGAAACTATAAAAAATTTATTAAAACAATAATATAGTATAGACAGTATTATTCAGATTCTTAACATAAGGGTTTATATAATGTTGGGCCTGTGTTACGGGTCCATTACGAGTTCAAGAAGTCTATAAATTAGGATGTTATGGATCGCATTATTATTCGAAAGTGAATTTGGAAACGGTAGGTGGAAGCGGGAGGCCAGAGAGAGAGAGAGAGATGCCCAGGTAATCTCTTAGAGTTTGTTGTTGAGAGCAGTTGAATCTGAATGAGTTATTTGTTGATCTGGGTTTGGAACCCTAGAATCTTTACTAGCTTAGGTTTTGGTTTCTATCTTGTTGATGAGACTAACTTATTTGTTCTTCTCTACAGAACTACACGCAAATCTGTACAACAAAGGCTCCAATATATACAAGTTATCCAAGAATTGGTATGACATTCCATGTTCATTTGAGAAAAATAAAACAACAACACAACTTTTGTTTTTTAATTCTTACAATATTTTCTTGTGTGTTCTTACAGCAAGAGGAGATCAAGTTGTTACAGATTTCCAACGAGTATGACTCCTATCATTTTTCCCCGTGCACTTTATGCTTCTTGAATTTGTTGAAACCATTATTATTATTATTATTATTATTATTATTATTATTATTATTATTATTATTATTATTATTATTATTATTATTAATATTATTATTATTTCAGGAAACTGAATGGTGAGGGTTTAGAGGGTATGAGTTACACGGAGCTCGATTCACTTGAAAGTATGTTAAGGAATAGGTTATGGATTGTGGAAGAACAAACATATAAGGTTTTTTTTTCTTTCCCAACCCAATCATCTTGGTTTTGATTATAACTTGTTTAATAACCTTTACCTTTGTTTCAGACATAACAAGAATTATTACTCACGCAGGTAAAAATATCATCTTAAGCTCAAAAGTTTTAACACCCTTTTGTGTATATATACCGATTTTGACCTCCATTTCAGATTGTTGATTGCGATATTATGGGAAAGACATGGCTTGACGAAAAACAGAAAGAGGATTTCTCCTACCAATCCCTTTTGTCAAGGAGAAGAACAGCTTTGAGGAACAAGGCTCGAGAACTCCACCTCAAGTAAGTAGGCTTAGCTATGAATGATCACTTTTTCACTTTAAGAACATGAAACTATCATCTTCTTGTGGATACACAACCCTCGAGACACCCCGCAGGAGTATAGCTATGACCCTGAAACACTGTTGAGTATCGATATACCTGATGCCTATATTCTTTCTCACCTCTCAATGTCCATGTCGCTTCACATTGGGTTTGTCTGTGTTCTTGCAGATGTTCACCATCGAATCCTTGAAGATCGAGAAGGAGAGATTAAGGCTTTTGAACCAGTATGTGATAACATTCATTCCTCCCTTTAAATTATATTTTCTTCTTCTAATGTGTATGTCTTTTCTATGTAATAGAGTATCAACATTTGCATGTGTCGTTGCTTTACCCCAAACACAGTGGTCTTATGATATAAAATCCGTGCCTGCCAAAACCCAACCGCTATTAAACCCATAACTAAATATGTTCATGTCCGCACAGGGTGCGGGCCGGTCACCTAGTAGCTATTAATGAAAAAACTTTTGGTAATATATTCATGTCTACAATACTATCTTGCCAAAAGTACTTGACATTATTGAAGTTGTTGATACAAATTCAATAGCACAACACAAAAACACAAAATAAAATAGTCAAGTTTACTACAACTAAGGGAGAAGACTTCTCAAGAAAACTTAGCCAAATTCATAAAATATTAAATATTACATAAGTTCAAACATATAACAATTTTCAATGGAAGATCTCTAGGAAGTCTTCCGGAAGACTTAAATTTAAAGCGGAAAATAGAAATATAAGCGGGAAATTTAATAAGGAAATTAAAATTTAAGCGGAAAACTCAAATTTTAAGTGAAAATTGAAATATTAAATCTCATAAAAGTTTTAAAAAAATATATGTTATGATCTAAGAAGACACATTAAACCATATTACTTGATATTTTTGAAGTTACTTAACACTTTTGAAAGTTTTAAAAAACATATCTTAAAGTTCAAGTTTACAAGCTAGAAACATTAATACACATGAATATTGGTAAACTCATAATTAAGACCAATTAAGTTATATATTTCATTAAAGAACCCAAATATCAATTAATATACATTAATTAACAAGAAAGTGTTACAAATCTTTTTAGTTTTAGAGAGAATGAAAGTTTATTAAACTTTGACGTAGAAGACTCAAAGAAAGTCTCCTGGCAGACTTCAAGGAAGTCGCAAATTAGGTCATTTTTGCAATTGGAAATTTACAAAGGAAGACTTCCAAAGAAGTGTACTCTACAACAAAATTCTTTGGAAGTCTTCCTTTGTAAATATTGGCTTACTTTTGTTTTCAAAAAATCTCGAAAATACCAGTGAAGACCCCTCCGGTAAATCGTCTAGGATAAACATGTTAGTTTTGCGTTTTACCAAATTGTTTCAGAAATTTGACATTTCCAAGATGACTTACAAGTAAGTTTTCTATCTGAAAAATAAAACTTTAATAATTAAATTTTACTAGATAACTTATAATGTAACTCATCTCTTACTTTTGTAATTAGAAAATAAATATATTTGATTTTAACTAGACGACCTACATGTATGTCTTCCGTCAGACGACTTACATGGAAGTCGTCTGTGATATCCAAAGTTTGACCAGAATCTCGAAAAAAAAATTCTGGAAATCTTCCCTGTAAGTTGTCTGTCGAAAGACTTACGTGGAAGTCATCTAATTAAAATTAATTATATAATTTTTATTTTTTTCAATTGCAAAAGTAACCTTAGACGACTTTCACCGACACTGAGAACACTTCCACCAAGAATTCAGAAGACTTACATGGGAGTCTTCTGGCGGAAGATTTCCATGTAAGTCATCTAGAGAAAATTAAATTTTTGACACAATCCGATCAATTGTAAAACTAACCTCTTTATCCTAGAGGACTTACTGGGAAGTCTTCTCTAGTATTTTCGAGATTTTTTTGTTAACAAAGAAAAAGCGGAAGACTTCCAGAGAAGTCGTCTCTAAAAACCACACATATAGTCAATTGCAAAAGTAACCTATGCATTGACCAGAAGGCTTCTGTATAAGTCTTCTACGACCAGAGGACTTACACGAAAGTCTTCTGACGAACAAATCTGGAGAAAAAATCAATTTCATACTTTCAAACAGTGAGATAACTTAGATGAGCTTCTCCTCGCACACAAAACTTCCCCACGAAACGAATCCACTTGTTAATGACCAAGAATCATGAGTTTGAACGTTAAAAGTTTAGAATCAAAATCTTGGGTGTTTTTTACATGAATATAGAGAGAAAGTGAAAGAGTTTTAGTTTTTGAGCATAAGAAATGAGATAAGAGGATTGAAAATCAATTTTTAGGCACATTAAGAGCTTCAAATTTTTTGTTCATGGTGGTAAGTTTATTGATGGCAATGAAAATATTTTAAATAGTTGATGAAGATGAGGATGATAGAGTAAAATACTCATTTTTAAAAAAAGTAATGGACTTTTCGTGCATAATCCGAATTTTTGGGGTGAATAAGGCAAATGAAAATTTCAAAAAAAAAATCATGAGTTAGTTTTGTGTTTTATTTTGAATTTTGAGTCATACTTTCAAGAAGCCCTTACTTCAATTTTTGAAGTGTACTTATTCTTCCAACTTATATTAATTTTAGATGTGTCGTTTTGGGGTATTGGGTTAATTTCGTAAATTGAGGTAGCTTTCATCAATTTGGGTAAATTTTATATATCTTGATGAACCAAGCTTAAGAGGAACAGTGACAAGTTATTGGGTAAATTTCATAAATTTATGAATTTATATTGATTTTATAATAATTCATAGAGAGTTCATGTTTACTTTATATTAATTAAACAAACCTTGTAAATGAGGTTATGGACCTTGTGGTATTAGTTTCCCAAAGATTTATCCAAAAGATTAGTTATCATAGGTTTGATCCACTATTTTTATTGAGAAAAGTTGTTTATGAGCCCACAAAAGTTAGTGGGCAAAAGTTTCAAGTTTTATGGGCAAAAAGTTAAAATTATGACATAAATATTTTCTCTCATCATAGGTTGACTATTTTACCTATATAAACTAAATGTATCCCATTTTGTCAATTTAAACTTAAAAGTGCCCAATGTGCTAAATCACACTACAAATAAAGAAGTAAATAGATTGGTAATGAGAAGCAGAAAGATGAATTGTTAAATCTAGGTAAATCAATCATGAGATTTAGAACTGCTATCAATAGGTGCCAGAGTTGTTGAGAACAATTCTAGAACACAAATGCGAAACTTAGTTATCCAATTCTCATTGTGATAAACTCTCAGATACCTAACTCTAATAAAATATCAACTCTCGTTGCAAATATGATGAAGCATTAGATCCAGTTTGTTATTGTTCAACTGAATCCTAGACCAACTCTCGCTGCGAATATGTATTTAATCAAACATGATTCAAGTTCCATTAATCGGTTACACTCTCGTATCTCTCGATTGTCCTATGATCCTATATGTTCTAGTTAATTACTCTAGATACTAGCATTACAAGCCATCTTGGTGTAGAAATCTAAGAATAACTCTAGCAATCAAAGATTATCACATCAGTTTGACATTAAACTAATCAAACCCCTAAATCTAATAGGGTGATTACTCAAACATGATTAATGAAAACACCATCAAAATTGAATAAATATCATAAATAATTCCAAAGGAGTTCTAAGAAAACCCATGAAGGAGTTATTCTCTTCTCTCCCAATTTTTTTTTAAAAAAACTTAGAAAAAGCGTAGCTTAAACAGAGAGTGACAATAAAAAAAATAAGTCAAAACAAGAGCATTGTGGTATATTGGGGTCAAAATCGGTCACGATGGAATCAGTGTCCGAAATTCCCAAAAAAAACATTGTCTTTTAAAAAGAAATGCAAAAAGCGTGGGAAACCACATGTAGAACTTTGTACAAATTCAAAAAAGGATTGGACGACAAGTTATCGGAAAGGGAGATCGAGCAACAGAATGACCAAAGCAACTTTTTCCAACCCGTCCTATGGAAAGTTGAACGGACCAAGCCCAACTCGCCACCAGGCGAGTTAGAGTACCTCGCCCAACTCGTCTGATGCCAAGTTGGATGGTCACTAACCAACTCGCCTGATGGCAAGTTAGACTATCACCGTCCAGCTCGCCATCAGGCGAGTTGGATTGTCACCATCCGCCTCGGTTCCATTCAATGCCACGATCACACTATCTTTTGTTTCGTCTCGATTGGAGTTATTGTTGGAAGTTTATGATAAAAAGCGTCAAGACTTGTTTTCTCGTATGAATCCAAGTTGTTCGTACAAAACAACGACGGTTGACTAAACACCAAAATTGCCTCAACTAAATGAGTAATTTGAACAATTTATAATACCGACGTCGTATCAAAGGTTTTCTCTCGAAGAAATCGTAAAATGTTATTAAGTAGAAAAACAGCTTGACAAGATGTAAAATGCGGCTAAAAAACCCACTTATGGTTTTATACAGGATTGAGCCCAATACTATGACAATTTATCAATTGTTCGCATGAAAGATAAATGTCAAGTCTGGAACATAAATGTCAAGTTTCGAAAGATAATCATGAAGATTGAAGAAAAAAATATAATATTTCCAAAAAGCGATAAACCTTGCTCGGGGGCAGAAAAGGAAAGTGGAAACCACCTTAAGAGGAGTATATAAGGAATGCCAAGGTTAGATATAAGGGGACAAAAAATTCTCAGCAAATTTAGCAGTTAGAGTGATTTAGGCAACTTTCCATTTTTTTTGTTATCGAGTTGCGATTCAATTCGGTTTTGAACTCTTAGGTTGTTCGAACTAGGGAATTCGCCGACAACTCTTGCCGCCAAGGATTTTATCTGTTTTAAACGCTCATATGCAGATTTGGAATAAGATCTTCTTTGCTATTCTTTGTTTTTTATCGATTATTTACTTCGTTTGTTTTCATTTTCAGATTGCTTGACGTTTGGCTTAGCAGAAATCTGAAACCTCTGGGAAAAGTTAGGGTTTATTAACTTTCCTTATTTTGTGGAAATCAACAGTATGAATTTCGGTTCCCACAGGGTCTTTTTATGGAAACCTCTAGGAATAACATAAATTATTTTAAGTTGATAAAAAAATCGTCGGAACTTGATAAGGATTTATATTGTTCAACACCATGCTATAAGCTCGACAGCTTCCTCTCGCACGTCAGTTTAACCTCTCGTCAGTAAAATGAGCATAATTTTGATTTAGACATGGATCGACCTCAAACCAGCGACATTGGAAATCTAAATACATCCTCTATCTTGTATCACAAGAGCATAATTAATTGGTGGGTAGATCTCCATCCATTGCCAAGCTTCTGACAGATCTGCACAGCTCTACATTTCATATTGCTCCCAAATCTCCAAAGTTGCCCAAAGCATACCTATACCTGAAAAATCTCTAAAAAAATCTAGAAAAACAACATAAGTACTCTATAAAGGATTTGTACCATGGCCAAAAAGTGGTAAAAACCATGGTATATCGTCTTCCTTAGACTTTTCTTTTGCTTGCCATGAAACAAAATAGAGGATCAACTTGTGGAAGAGGTTTGAAAACGTAGGGCTTCAAGTTTCTTTCCAACACCAGTATCACCTCTACAATGTTGCAAAACCACATAAAATCAGTACCAACCTTAGAAGAAACTTCCATATACTTAGCCTCATCTTCACAACCTGACCATCCAACCCACAACTCATTAGATACAATCTGACATACCCTTCCACTACCTCATTTTTTAGATAAATGTGTAGGCTCATCTTCGGAGTACCAATGATAGGACACATGGATTCGACTCATTCAAGGATCTGATCACAAAGTCAATTTTAGAATGGTTTCGTTCCCCTCTGTTTTTCCCCTTTCCAGGTCGATTTTCCTCTCTTCTTTTCTTTCTATTTCATTTTAAAGTTTGACAAAGATGTCGGAGAATAATGAGGTCACAATAAATTTTCCTACCTCTCGCTCTATTGACGTGTGATCATTCGATCGAAGTAGAATAATGGGATCCTTGGAAATTTTCCTATCCTCTACTCCTCAGAAAATTATCTTAATCTTTTATGTAGTGAAAGAGTCAAGAGAGGGAACCATACTCACACATACATGCCTTCCAGACCTGAACAAGGAATCCATCCAGTGTATGCCAAGTCCCAATATAAGATAATTGAGCAGATTATGTTGAGGTTAGTGATATGAGTTTTATTATGCACTCTCAAATTAACCATGTGAGCTACTTTTTACTCTCTCAAATAAGAGGTTCAGTGTATTACTTAGGGATCAAATCCACAAAGACTCTAAGATTACTAAATAGATTTATTTTTAGAAATAAAGCTAGATGACAATATTAATTGATGAATACTGAATTAAAATTTTGTTTAGTTTTTAAAGATAATTGGGAAGGATTAGACTTAGGGAACTCTCAGGTAGACTAGGTAATGCAGACTAACATAATGTTAAAGGATTGATTGAAGCGATGTTCTAAACTCAAACTCTAGGGTTTAGGTAAGTCACTCTCCTGATTCTTAATGGAGTGTTGATCGATTGCCACTATGTGGTGTTGATCGACGCTAGTTCTAAACATATACGATTATTATGTTTGATATGTTCTCTAAACTTCTAATTCAACTCTCGTTTGTTATTTGAGTTTTAGATTGTTTAAGATATGTTTCAGGGTATAACCAAGCTCTCGCTTGCGCTACAACATCCTATAATTAAAGGTTGAGGTGATCAGATTCAACTTAGCATTAAGATCTACTTAAACAAAGAAATAATTAGAATAACCCTACCAATTTCATAACATCAGCAAGACATTAACTACCCTAAAATAACCCTAACTTTAACAATGGACTACTCAAAATGATTGTGATAAACATGATGAATAGATGAATGAATTGCATAGAAATAATAGAAATAACAATAAGAAATAAGGGAGTTCAAGATCTTAGTCTGTGTATGAATATATATCTCTCTCCAATGATAGCCGTCAAGGTTGCTAGTATCATTGAAAGTTTACATTTATCTTCTCCTGGAATAAAAGATAAACCATCATAGTATCATTGGGCTTGGTTTTGTATAAACTCGGGAGCGGGCTTTTAGCCGCGTATTAGACCTTCTTGGGCCATTTTTCGACTTAAGCGGTTTTCGCGATTTATCAAAAGAGCGCTCATGATACGACATCGATTCCGAAGATAGTTCAAATTTCTCATATAGTGGAGGTACCATGTGGTGTTTAGTTAACCGTTTCCGTTTTATATGATAAATCCGAACTTCATACGAGAAAATGAGTTATTGCGGTTTCCAAATCGTAAAGTTCCAACAGTAACTCCGATAAAAACGAGACTAGGAATGAGTCCATCTAGGTTTAACAGGAGGGGTTGATCCAACTTGCTGAACGGGCGAGTTGGACGGTGCGTTTGGTCCAACTCTCCGAACGGGCGAGTTAGATGGTGTTGTCGATCCAACTCGTCGAACGGGCGAGTTGGACGATGTGCTCGATCCAACTAGTCCATTCGGCCAATTGGACTGCTCGTTTGGCTCCATGCTCCATTTCTCTTGAGTATTTTACTCGAAATATCTGTCGGGATGGTGTTGAGATAGCCTTCTTTTGTAAACACAATTTTTAGATGTTGATTCCGAGATAACCGTTTTTGACCCCAACACACACCATGATTTCTCAGAGCCTCAACTCATCAACAAATTTTATCGAGGACTAAGCCAAGACTATCAACCTATCCTAGATACAGCCAGCAAGGGGAACTTTGGTACTCGACATCCCCAAGATGCTAAAAGGGTGGTTGATAATGTAGTTTTAAGTAAGGTCTTTGAGAGGAAGGATACTGAAAGGAAGGAACCATCAACGTCTGCAAAAAAGAAGCATCTTGTCCAAGTTGAGAAGACTCTGGCTGCAGTAGCGGCTCTCCTAGGAAAATGCGTTCAATCAGAACAAAATGGCGAGAAGGATGATATTTTTGCCAAGAGCGAAAGACGAATCGAATTCACAGATGCGATAATCTCAAGCGATCAGCAATATGGGGAAAACATTGGTAGCTTCTCAAGCAACTACGATGCAACTGTGCAAGAACGTGAAAGAAATTCAAAATCAAGAATGGATCAAGTATCAAGAATGGATCAAGTATTCAGAGGAAATCGTAGGGTAGCTGCCGACCTCGACAATAAATTGGACTTAATATACTCGGAAATGACGAAGAAATTCGGAACTCTGGGTGATCAAATTAAGAGGATCGAAAACCAAGTTGCATATAACACTCGTGCTATAAGAAGAAAAGGTGTCATGCCTAGTATGACAGATCCCAACACTAGCAGTCATGTCAATGTTGTAGCCCTACAAAGTGGAAAACGATTAATTCCCGGCGCAAAAGAAAGCATCACTATTGATGAATTCACGAATTTCGCAAGAGGAAAAAGAAAAAATCAAACCCCTTTCATATTGACATTGGCACGCACAGTCCTGAAATTCTTCCAGAAACAGGAATTTCAGACCACGCCGACAACCTAGAAGAATTACCAGCGAACTTGAAAGAGACGAAAGAAGAGGATCGCAATATCATCGATCGACATCCAGCGTCTGAAATAGATCGACAGACCGAACAACCCATAGATTAACGTCCTGTACCTAGAGTCGATCGACGCGTGACCCCCAATCCAAGATTGGCCGAACCGGACAAAATTGGGGTTTGCCCGAAAAATAATTTTCTCTTGTAATAATATGAAAGCAAAGAAGCAGTTGGATCGAGAAATATGCAAAAAGGCTTTTGAAAAATTAATCGTCGAGTTGCCACTTAGCGATGTCATACATGTATCATCTGCAATCAAGAAATATATGAAAGATGCAGTGTCACGAGTTTTCAGTGAACAAGAACATAGCATAATGATGGTCTCCGAGGAAGTGAGTGCTATTATTCAAGGAGATACTCCAGCTAAACTTCCTGATCCCAGTAGCTTTGTCTTAGATTGCACCATCCACAATGAGAGATTTCAAACTTCACTCTGTGATTTAGGCTCTAATGTAAATTTATGTTGTACTCAGTTGCAATTTCCCTCGGGCTAACTCAATTCTTGTCTACAAGGATCACCCTTGTTTTAACCGATAGATCCACTAGAGTTCCAGAAGGCGTACTTCAAGATGTGCCTATCTACAGTAACCACTGTCTTATACATATAGACTTCATGGTACTGCGATACGAGCAAGAACCGAAAATCCCCAAATTTAGGAAGACCATTTCTGGCTAAGACTGGAGCGATCATTATCATCAGAGAAGGAACCATATGTCTCAATCTCAGTATTTTCCGATGGTGTTTGAAATGGAAAAGGTAATAAAAACCCGGATCGATGGTCAAGCGTACCATATAGATCATCTTTCTGAAGTAGCTGAAGACTCATTCATTGTATGTGTTCTAATGACCCTGTAGATAGAGCAGTCACATCTCCAGCAAGCAAAATCTTTGCGTTGAATGATTGAGCTGAAGAATATGCAAGATGGATGGATGCCGCCAAAGAAGTTTTACACATTGATGTTGAAGATATCGATGTATTGACTACCGTCGATTGACGGCCAGAATATACCATCGATCGGCAGCCCTCAATTACTGGCAACTGGAGTAAGGAGAAAGTGCCAAAGGTTGAGCTTAAAACGCTCCCATATTGACTTGATTATTCTTTCCTTTATGAAAAATCCAATCCCGTTATCATCAACGCCAACCTTAATAGCGGAGAGCAAGCTCTTCTGCTCAAAAAGTTGCGAAAACATTGCAAAGCCATTGGCTATTCCTTAAGTGACATTCCACGGATTTGCCAAATTTATGCATGCATAGGATACACCTGGAGGATGAATCAATATCATCTATTCAACATGAAAGACACTTAAATCCTAAGCTTAAAGAAGTAGTCAAAAAGAAAATAATGAAACTTCTGGAAGAAGGTGTTATCTACCCGGTATCAGATAGTAAATGGGTGAGCCCATTTCATGTTGTCCCAAAGAAGGGAGGAATCATGTTGGTAAAATATGATAAAGATGAATTGATCTCGATGAGGATTGTGACCAGACATAGAATGTGTATCGGTTACAAAAAGCTTAACCATGCCACACGAAAGGATCACTTCCCCCTCCCCTTTATCAATCAGATGTTAGAAAGACTCGCGTGCCACCAATACTATTGTTTTCTCGACGAGTATTCAGGATTTTCCAAATTCCCATACATCTTGAAGATCAAGAGAAGACCACCTTCACTTGTCCTTATGGAACGTTCGCGTATCGCAGAATGCCCTTCGTACTATGTAATGCTCCTGCAACATTCCAAAGGTGTAGGATGTCTATATTTACTGACATGATCCAAGACTTCATTGAAGTTTTCATGGACGTCTTCTCGGTTTATGGCCCAGATTTCAAAACATGCCTATATAACCTATATAAGGTATTGAAGTTAGGAGTTTTCAAGGTTCCTAAGGCAAATGTTGTAGTATAAAAGATTGTCGAACCAGTTATGAGAGATATAAAAGCACTGAGAATGCAAGTACTAGCTTAATCTAAGTGCAATCATGTGATTGATTGGGTTTTGAATTATGACTAAGATGAAAATGAAATAACAGAACACTAAGTGCAATGAATGAAATAGCTTGACAATTAAGATAAAGGAGAACTCATAGGTAAGGGGAATTAGACCTTGGGTGATCAAGATTCGAACTAAAGATGGCGAATGATCAATTAAACTATCAACCTTAAGCCTAGACACGATTCTAAACAAGCTCTATGTCTAGATGAATGTTCATTTACTAACATAATTCAAGCATCAAATGTCTTCAGTTGAATGTTATGGAAGTAATCATTAAGAATAAGTCTACTTGCCATTTTAACACCTTTAACAACAAGTGTCCCTGGTAAAGAATGGTAACAGCTTAGGAGAGTTGACTCAAGCATTTCATCAAACACCTTGTGGGTGGGAAATGCCTAAAGATCAACGTTTGAGTGGCCAACTCAAAAGTAGCATTACGATTACTCTACTAGCAAGGAACAAGAGAAATCTACACTAAAACATCCTAGATCTAGCCTAATCACCCTTAATCTCCCTAACCCATGAATTCAATGGTGATTTACTCACTAATCATCATGATTCCTCTTAAACCCATATTGGATTCAAGCTTAATCATGTAGATGATGGAATAAACAAGTAACAACAATAAAACAATGAAACAATGATCTTAGAAGATAAACTTTTTTGAAAGGTTTTTGTGTTTTTTTCCAAGAACAAAGATCATCCGCCTCCAACGGCGTACAGAGGTACTTAACTTAGGTTTATAAAATGTAAAACCATGAAACAAAATGACCAAAAGGTCCCTAAAATAACTTGAGTTTTGTCCAAACAGGGACACACAGCGACTTGGTGATATCACTTTGGGGGTCGTTCTGCCGCTTCTCTTCGTTTCTCGATCAGAGAGCGACCTCCTGCCGTTGCTCTGGAGGTCGCTCCAGTTGGGAGCGACCTGGTGTGGTCGTTGTGGGCAGGTCGCTCCAGGGTCCTTCTCATGCCACGAAGCAACACGAAGCCGAGCGACCATTCGACATCGCTGTAGAGGTCGTTGTGGATGGGAGCAACGTGCTGAGGTCGCTCTGGCATGTAGTTCCATCTCCACTTGTCCTCTGATCATCTTTGACTCCCTTTGTAGCTCCAAAATCCTCCAACCATCTTCAAGAACTCCAAGGATACTCCAATACCTGATAAGAACTCATGTATGCAAAATGCAACCTAGAAATGACTAAATCCTAGTATATATGATCAAAATGCATATGGATGAATGGATAAAACAATGGAAATATGCAAGACATCAACTCCCCCAAACTTGTTCTTTACTTTTCCACAAGTGAACTTTCCAGAAATCATAGGGAGAATGTTTTGAAGGTGGGAGCTCATAACCAAAAGAAACACATCTAAACACTCAACTTGACATCCTAAAGAGACATAGCAAGTAGCATGATCATACTCTTCCATTATACTCTAGATTCTCTAGGTCTGTCAAAGAACTCTTATGCCTTTTAGCAAGGTGCAAAGCTTTTCAATTAACAGGTTCTTTCAACCAACTCTCACATTTATTAACATATACACACATAGGGCGAATTCTCACAAATGGGCACATGATCTCAATCATTTGGCTAGGCATGCGAATGGTCTAATGAAAACAAAGAGGAGGGTTCAAATGCATCCAAATTTTTCTTTTAGTTGCTATAACTCAAGAACAAGGAGCTTGATCATTATGCAAAATTTATCTAAGACTAGAGGCAACTCATGCGTACATAGTCTTATTCTCATAATTCTACCCCTTCCTAAGTGATCACAAGTTCTAACCCTTCTTCTTCATCCCATTGCCCCAAATCACCCTTGCTCACATCACTCACCAATGAACAGGTTTCTCTTTTTTTTTACACAACCAACTAGGGACTCTTCATAGTCTTTTTATTCCTTAGCTCTAACTTTTCTTCTTTACACATCTCCTCCCCCAAACTTATTTCTTTGTTTTTCTCTCTTTTTTTATAGAGGAGGGTTTCTTTTAACACAATCTAGAGCTTCTTTTCATTTCTTTTGATCCCTAATGGTTTTCTTCTTTCCCCAAGATATCAACTTAAAAGCACACCCACTCACCATCCTAGATGCTAGCTCAAAACAGGTTCCTATACTAGCAAGAGATGAGAACAATACTATGTCGGCTCCAATACTTTCAAGATTTTGCACATGACAAGCTATCGAAAGAGGCCTCACTCATGCAAATCAAATGCTTGGTCTCAAAGGAATGGCTTGGGTTCAAGGGTGTGGAGTTCCATTTGGGCTAACAAAAAAGGTTAAAATGGAATAAAGTAACCCAAATGTGTATGAGACCCATGATCAAGTATGCAAGTGCCCATATGCAAGAGATATTAAGTTCATTAAGCCAAATTTCAGATTGGATTTGGTTTCAAAACAATGTTAGTTTCAAGCTAGCAAACATGTTTCAAGAAGAGTTTTCAAGGCTCGAAGCGTGCAAGGCTTTCAAGAGATGCTTAAGCTACTTGATATGTCTAACTAGGGTGTCATTTTGAGCTCTTGACAAGTGTTCTTTACAAGGTGTTTTGCGTTCATTACTCCCAATGCATATGAATGCAACCTATATGATCTATACTCAATCTTAAGAGGATGAATGCAACTACATGTTTCTTTTTGTTTTTGTTTTTATTTTCAATTTTTTTGGGTTTTCTATGCATATATGGATGTACAATGCAATGCATGAGACTCAAAATCATCAAAGAAAACATGATTAAATACTTGGTACCTCTCCCAAACTTAATTCACACAGTCTCTATGTTGTTAAGTTGAAAGAGATACCCAAAAGAGAACTAAAGTGCAGAATAAAAAGTGGTATGTACAATGGAAGGTGAAGGAGTACCATCTATGGGAAGCGGGGAGGGGCGAATGGCCCAGGCTCGTCGTCCGGTGGGAACGTGGTGTAGTAGCCACCTGGTGGCTGCCTGAAACCTTCAAACCGTGGCTGGCTCTGAACCTCTCTTTCTATCGTTAGAGCATGGTGTAGATGGTCCTATAGTGATAACTCTTCAAGGATATCATCAGCAGGAGCGTCCATCTCTTCAATGTAGAAGACTTGCCCTTGTACAGTTGGTTTCTTCATTATCTCCTTGATGTCAAAGTGGAGAATGTGCCCTTTACCCAAATGGAGATCAATTTTGCCTTCTTTCACATTAATAATAGCTCTTGCTGTGGCTAAGAATGGCCTTCCAAGGATCAAGGGATCTTGAGCTTCCTCCCCCATCTCAAGTACCACAAAATCAGTAGGGATCTCATAGTTTCCAACCTTCACAGGGAGGTCCTCCAAGATACCGACATGGTACTTCACTGAACGATCTGCCAACACCAGAGAGAGTCTACACTTCTTGTACTGAGTGAATCCAAGCTTCTTTGCAGCAGACAAAGGCGTCAAGCTGACACTAGCTCCCAAATCGCAGAGACATCTCTCAAATACCATAGGTCCAAGAGCACAAGGTAGTGTGAAGCATCCTGGATCCTCTAGCTTCTTTGGAACATCAAGCCTCTAGATGATAGCACTGCACTCATGAGTAAGGATCATCATGCCCTCCATCTCTTTTTTCTTTCCAGCTACGACATCTTTCAGGAACTTGATGTATTGAGGAACTAGCACGAAAGCATCAATGATGGGAATTGTGACCTGAACTTCACTCATTTGCTTCTCAAACAGAGCTTTGTACTTCTCTAGCAACTGCCTCTTGAATCTTCCAGGAAATGGGAGTTTGGGTTCATAAGGGGGAGGAACAAAAGAATTCTCATTTTCTGGAGTAGCAACTTCACCATGTTTCACTGTTTTCTTCTCTTCCCCAACCTTTCCTTTACCCTTGGCTTCCACAATCTTCTCCAAGATCTCATCGTTGATCTTCTCATCCACAATCAAAACCTCATCATCTATGTTGAAGGCCACCCCCTCACCTCGTTTCCCAGCATCCTTGGTGAGAGCTTTTGGAGGTAATTGCTTTCCACTCCTGAGGGTAATAACTTTTATAGTCTCCTTGGGATTTTGCTCTGATTTTCTAGGTAGTGACCCTTGCTGGCGATTTTGGTGAGTGTTCATGGAAGCAAACTGGTTTTCCAAAGCCCGGAACTTGTTGTTTAGTTCATTGTAAACCCCATCAATCTTGCAGTGAAGGTTCTTCAGCTCATAGCCAACATGCTTCTCACTTCTAGTCTGAGACTCCAAGATCTGTTTCAGTAGAGCTTCAATATTGTTTCCTTGAGGACCAGAGGTAGAAGGATTAGCTTGTAGTTTAGAAGATTGGTTCCCTTTGTTTGAGAAACCAGGTGGAGTCTGCTGAGACTGGTAGTTCCCTTGTTGGTTGTTGGGATATGACTTTTGAGGGTAATTGTACTGGAAGATAGGCTCTTTTCTGTACCAATTACCATTGTTGTTGATGAAACACAACTCTTCTTGCCCTTATAAGTCATCAACCTCATTGACTGTAGGTGGTTCTTCCTGCTTGGTGTTACCCACATATTTCACCTGCTCTTGGGTGGCTTTTTCAGCAATGAGGAGGTCGATCTTATCTTCCAATGCCTTGATCTCCTTTCTTGTCTGCTTGTCATCACCCCTACTGACTCTATCGTGTTCTGCACTGTAGACTGCATCACTTTTCACCATGTTGTCAACCAGCTCTTCTGCATCTACCTCAGTTCTGCCCAAGAAGAACCCATTGCTTGCAGTGTCCAATCTGGCTCTGTACTTAGGAAGAGCCCCTCTGTAGAATGTGCTAAGAAAGCTCTCCTTAGAGAAACCATGATGTGGGAATTTGGACGGGTAGCCTTTGAATCTCTCCCAGGCTTCACAAAATCCTTCCAAGTTCTTTTGTTGGAAACTAGAGATCTCGTTTCTCAATTTAGCAGTTCTGGAGGAAGAGAAGAATTTCTCCAAGAATGCTCTCTTGCACTCATCCCAAGTAGTGATGGTGTCACTGGGTACAGTTATCTCCCACTAACGTGCCACATCCCCCAAAGAGAAAGGAAAAAGCTTGAGCTTGAAGGCATCTTCGGATACACCATTGGTTTTTGACAATCCACAGTAACTGTCAAACTTGTCCAAGTGATCAAATGGGTCTTCTACAAGCAAGCCATGATACTTGTTGTTCTCGATCACGTTGAGGAGTCCTGGTTTGACGTCAAAGTTGTTGGCTTCCACCGGGGGAGCGCAGATGCCCAACCTCTGACCATTGACATTTGGACGGTCATAAGCACCAATGGCGCGAGCTTGTCGAGGTTGGTTGTCATGTCCCCGATCCTAGACAGGATCGTTGGGACGGACCATGGTACATGAAAATGTACCAGCAAGGCCTTAGCGGCTAACCATGAGGTATCATGGTCCGGGAAGCAGGTTAAGTGCAATAAGGAAACTGAGACTTAACCAAGGAAGGTAGGAATGAGTTTATTACAGCTGGAATGAGAAAGGGGGAAGCTCAAAACAGCTCAGGACAGCTTGAGACAGCTCAACCAAGCTCCGGGTAAGCTTTGGGTAGCTCCGGGAAGCTTAAGGCAGCTGGACGGGAGTTTGGGAAGCTGGACGATGCGCGGATGAAGCTCGGACCAAGCTGGAAGAAGCTCAACCAGCTAGGAGTAGCTCCAAGGTAGCTCACTCCTGGAAGGTTAGCTAGCTGGAGCTGGTGGACTAGCTCACTCGGCTGGAGCAGCTGGTGGTCAGCTCATCTTAGCTCGGTGGAGTGTTCTGGTCCGGGCCGGTTGGACGGGTCATGGGCAGTCATGGGTCTTCCTCGACCGAGCAAGGGCCCGTGGGTCTTGGCAAACAGACCAGGGCTTCAGGGGGACGAATGGGTCTTGTACCAGGAAGCCCAGACGCAAAAGAAAAGGGCAGTTTGGCGGTTTTGTGCCCCAAATCGTGCCTGTTCACTCAGGGACGGTTACCACGCCTTCCCCTATAAATATAAGACCTTCTGCACGAAAATAATCAGTCAGAAACACAAGGCAAACCTCTGCCAAAATCCAGAGAGACAATAGAGAAAGAAGAACCGATCATTGAAGGTTGAATCCGTGTGAGTGTCTAAGCGTGTGATCTCTTCATCCGTGGAAGTTCTGTGAAGATCAAGGCGCATACATGGATACCAGACAGAGGAATCGTGGCAAAGGGAAGGAGAAGGATCGTGGCCAGAAGGATGGATCCTCTAAGGTTAGTGGTGTGGATCATGTAAACCAGAGGCATGGACCGTTGTGGGGAAACATGTGGTTCATGATCTCTGGAACTATGATCACGCCCATTTCTGTTTGTATACTTCTTATATCATCTTCTCCTGTTATGATTATGAGAGTTTGGTGATCAAGACGGCCTTCCCATGGACCAAGCATAAGCCTGGTTCCATTGGACAGTTTGTCGGCCGGTTAGGGTTCCATGATCCCCAAACTACTCTAAACGTGTTTGTTTGGCTTGAAAACTTGGGAATAGAAGTTTTAGGATTTATAAGAATTATTGTAAAAGACTAGAAACGATTTGGACTTGATTTGCTCAAAAACCATATTTTGGTCCTTGGGTTGATTGGGTCGGATCATAGGGTCCGGGACGGTTTCTGGTGAATCCGACCATGGATTCCGTCTAGTTAGGATTTATCACGAATTTTAATGAATTTTATTTAGTTTTTGGACCACTTTTGAAAAAGGATCAGAATGGGCCTAGAATGGTCTTTAGGCGCAGAACCATGCAATTGCTTAGGTTGTGGTTAGGTTATCGGACATAATATCATGCTATTGTGTTTGTGTGGTTTCAGGTAAGGACATGGACCGTGGCAAGTCCAAAGAACCGTGAGGAATCAAGCCGTGTTGGATGTGTGTGTGGGTTGAGGGGTAGAAACGTTTTAGTTATGAACTTATGATAGCCTATTGTGCAACTTGGATCACATGAATACTTTGTATCACTTTGGTTTATATTTATATAATCTGTTTGCCCCTTATTTGATATTGATTCTAACTCTGAAATGAATGAACCTCGGTTTGCTTAAAATGACTTAGGAACTATTGGCTTAAAACCGGAATCATCCTTAGTATTGTTTAGGGTAAGACTTGGGATCTGGTTGGGGTTCAATGGACCAGGATCGGGTCTTACATTGGTGAACTGGCCCTTGTGTTTCATTGTTACCACCTGGTGGTAGAGGGTTGTTATTGTTGTTTCCGTTCTGTGGATCCATGTCAATATTCAACTCCTGTGGCTGAGCTTGTTGCTCTTCTTGTCTTCTCTGTCTTGTTATTGCTCTTTCGTAAGCTCTGATATTTGGAACTCGTGGAACTAGGTTTTTTGTGCCCTTGCTCCTCAAGTTCATATACCTGAAATGCCAAAAGGAGATGAAGACATAATCAATAACTAAATAAAAGAAAAATGACTTACTCTCAAGCAAGTGACTAAATCTCAATGTTCTAATCGACTCAGAATTTGGCAACGGCGCCAATTTGAAGTTAGGAGTTTTCAAGGCTCCTAAGAAAAATGTTGTAGCATAAAAGATTGTCAAACCAGTTCTGAGAGATATAAAAGCACTGAGAATGCAAGTACTAGCTTAATCTAAGTGCGATCATGTGATTGATTGGGTTTTGAATTATGACTAAGACGAAAATGAAATAACAGAACACTAAGTGCAGTGAATGAAATAGCTTGACAATTAAGATAAAGGAGAACTCATGGGTAAGGAGAATTAGACCTTGGGTGATCAAGATTCGAACTAAAGATGGCGAGTGATCAATTAAACTATCAACCTTAAGCCTAGACACGATTCTAAACAAGCTCTATGTCTAGATGAATGTTCATTTACTAACATAACTCAAGCATCAAATGTCTTCGGTTGAATGTTATGGAAGTAATCATTAACAATAAGTCTACTAGCCATTTTAACACCTTTAACGACAAGTGTCCCTGGTAAAGAATGTTAAAAGCTTAGGAGAGTTGACTCAGGCATTTCATCAAACACCTTGTGGGTGGGAAATGCCTAAAGATCAACCTTTGAGTGGGCAACTCAAAAGTAGCATTACGATTACTCTACTAGCAAGGAACAAGAGAATTCTACACTAAAACATCCTAGATTTAGCCTAATCACCTTTAATCTCCCTAACCCATGAATTCAATGGTGATTTACTCACTAATCATCATGATTCCTCTTAAACCCATATTGGATTCAAGCTTAATCATGTAGATGATGGAATAAACAAGTAACAACAATAAAACAATGAAACAATGATCTTAGAAGATAAACTTTTTTGAAAGGTTTATGTGTTTTTTTCCAAGAACAAAGATCATCCGCCTCTGACGGCTTACAGAGGTACTTAACTTAGCCTTAGAAAATGTAAAACCATGAAACAAAATGACCAAAAGGTCCCTAAAATAACTTGAGTTTCGTCCGAACAGGGACACGCAGCGACTTGGTGATATCGCTATGGGGGGGGGGGTCGCTCTGCTGCTTCTCTTCGTGTCTCGATCAGCGAGCGACCTCATGTCGTCGCTCTGGAGGTCGCTCCAGTTGGGAGCGACCTGGTGTGGTTGCTGTGGGCAGGTCGCTCCAGGTTCCTTCTCTTGCCACAAAGCGACACGAAGCCGAGCGACCATTCGACATCACTGTAGAGGTCGTTGTGGATGGGAGCGACATGCTGAGTTCGCTTTGGCAAGTAGTTCCATCTCCACTTGTCCTATGATCATCTTTGACTCCCTTTTTATCTCCAAAAGCCTCCAACCATCTTCAAGAACTCCAAGGATACTCCAATACCTGATAAGAACTCATGTATGCAAAATGCAACCTAGAAATGACTAAATCCTAGTATATATGATCAAAATGCATATGGATGAATGGATAAAACAATGGAAATATGCAAGACATCAGGTATTAGCAAGATGCGAAGAAAAAAATCTAGTTCTAAACTGGGAAGAGTGCCATTTCATGGTCAACAACAGAATCGTTTTGGGACACAAAATCTCAGCATCCGGTATTGAAGTGGACAAAGCCAAAATCGAGGTGATGACAGGTTTACCGCCACCCACCAATGTGAAGGACGTCAGAAGCTTTTTAGGACACACTGGATTTTATAGAAGATTCATTAAAGATTTTAGCAAGATAGATAGACCTCGTACAGCGCTCCTAAGAAAAGAAACAAAATTCGACTACACACCCGATTGTCTGACAGTTTTCAAAGAAATCAAATCAGCCTTAGTATCTGCTCCAATTGGGAAAGCTCCAGATTGGAGTTTACCTTTCGAAATTATGTGCGCCGCCAGCAATTTTGCTGTGGGCGCTGTACTCGAACAGAGAAAGGACAAGAAGCTGCACGCTATATACTATGCTAGTAGGACTCTCGATGATGCTCAACGCAATTACGCGACAATGGAAAAAGAACTACTAGCCGTGGTATTATCCTTCAAAAAAAATTCAATCTTATCAAGTCGGTTCAAAGTAATCATCCATACTGACCACGCCGCCCTGAAATACTTAATGAATAAAAAGGACGCAAAACCTCGGCTTATTAGATGAATTCTCCTCTTACAAGAATTCGACATAGAAGTCAAGGATAAAAAGGGAGTCGAAAACGGAGTCACAGATCACCTATCTCAAATAAGAGTAGAAGACGACATCCCCATCAATTATTTCCTACCTATATAAAGTGTCTACCATGCAGAATCGACATTCATTGGTCAAGTGCATTTGACGGGTGAGGAAGAATCGATCGACGACTGCAAACAACCGTCGATCAATGGTCATCTGGAAGAGGACGACAAGACGACCATTCCGCACGATGCAAATATCAGATGTGATCCTTTAGCGCCAAATAGTGATTCCCCCGGAGGTAGAAGTTTAAGTCAGGGGGTTGTGGTATGAAAACTCTCGATAGACCTTGGTACGCCGATATAGTGAACTATCTGCAGCTGACATAGAACCAGAACAATTTAAATAATACCACAAAAAGAAAATTTTGAGAGAAATATGGAGATATCACTGGGACGAACCATATTTTTACAAACATTGACGGCATATACAGACGTTGCGTTGCTGAAAGCGAAGCCGCAGATATTCTGTATCATTTCCACGGAACCGATTATGCTGGGCATTTTGCCAGTTTTAAGGCACTATCAAAAATCTTACAAGCAGGTTTTTGGTGGCCAACCATGTTTCGTGATGCTCAAGCATACGTAGGAAATTGAGACCCCTGTCAAAGGAGAGGAAAAATCAGCAAGAGACACGAAATGGAGCAGAATTTTATACTTGAAGTTGAAGTGTTCGATTGCTGACGCATCGTGTTTATGGGCCTTTTCCACTCTTCGCACGGAAACAAATACATATTTATCGCTGTAGACTACGTATCCAAATGATTTGAAGCAATAGCCACTCCAAAACATGACGCTGCAGTACTCGTGAAACTTTTCAAGAGTATCATCTTCCCACGATTTGGAGTTCCACGAATCGTAATAATCGACGGAGGTACCCACTTTATTAATAGAATGTTCAAAAAATTTCTCGAGAGACATGGAGTTCACCATCAAGTAGCGACACCGTATCATCCTCAGACTAGCGGACAAGTAGAAGTATCCAACTGACAAATCAGGGAAATCTTAGAAAACACGGTAGGATCAACCTGAAAAGACTGGTCTTTAAAATTAGATGACACACTTTGGGTTACCAAACCGCGTTAAAAACACCGTTAGGAACCACTCTGTTCCACTTACTCTATGGAAAAGCATGTCATCTCCCAGTTGAGCTATCGCACAAAGCAGAATGGGCCATCAAAACAACAAACTTTGATGCTAAATCCGATGTTGACCGAAGATTTATCCAATTGAACGAACTGTATGAGACCAGGTATCACGCCTAAGAGAACTCGAAAGTGTACAAGGAGAGTACTAAAGCCTATCACGACAAGAAAAACATTTCTCGGCATTTCTCACCTAATGACCAAGTACTCCTGTACAACTCTCGGTTAACTCTGTTTCCTAGGGAATTACGATCTCGTTGGTCCGCACCTATCTCCGTGAAAGAAGTCACACCTCACAAAGCGATTTTCCTAACTAATTCAAAAGGCGGAGACTTCATGGTGAACAGACAAACAGTAAAGCATTACTGGTCTGGAGCTGAAATTTTGCATCCTTAGACGACCCGCCTAAAGATGAAAAATCCCGATTGACGAGCCCAAATTTCTTTGTTAAGCTTACGACCGTAAACAAGCACTTAGTGGGAGGCAAACCACTTGTGAATATCCAATTTTATTCTGTATTAATTTAAGTTTAAAAATAATAATTATAATTATTATAATTATAAAAATAATAAAAATATATATATAATCATATAGTAGTTATGCGCGAAATAGAGATGTAGGGAGCGACCATCGATCGACGCCATATAGGTGTCATCGTTCCACAGTGCAGCGTCAAGTGTATAAGCTCGACAAAACCCTTTTCATAAACATTTTCCAAAACCGCCAAAACCCACCGATTTTCAATAGGTGATTTCTCCATAGATCCTTGGTCGATTTTGTTCGGTTTTAACCCTAATCGATTTGATTTCAAATCCCTATATCTATTTAGGTCACTAACCAATCTTCAAGGTATGGTCTCTGAATCTCTTAGTTTAGGAAGTTTTTAGGGATTGAGAGAAAAATCGATTTTTTGGGTAAATGTTGGAATTTAGAACGTTTTAGGGTGATGGATTACTAAAATAGTAGTTGTCAACAGCTTGTGGTTGTTGTTTGCACAATCCTTGGTCCAATTTGGGAGATTAAAATCTTGTATCAGTCACGATGGACCATCGATCGACGCATGTGAGGGTCCGTCGATCGACGGTGGCTTCGATGTTTTGCTGTTGCAGATGAGCGAGAGGAGAACCAAGGCGCGTTTCAATGTTGGTGGCTCTAGTTCCGCACCATCAAAACCTCCATGCCGCACACCTTGGCCTGAGGAGAAAGGAGATTTGATAGACACGTTCGAGGACTACCCAAACCTCAAGGCAGTTGTCGCCTCTAGGGCGTGTACCCATAGGGCTGTCTCCCAGGACTGGGACAACTATTAAAGCCTCTACTATAATACCTGCCAAGGCATTTCTATCGAGCCAACCAGGTTCGTCGACCAAGACGTCCCGAACAAGGTGAAGGTCCGATCTGATGTTCGCGACATGATGAGGGAGCTTGGTATGGGGACCATGGCTACTGCGCCATTTTCGCTTTAACCCAACCTGGTCGGCAGTTCATGGCCTCGGTTCGAGTTATCTATCAGAACTCAAGGGCGAAGAGGGCCACCAAGGCCTATCTGACCTTCATGATTAGGGGCATCAGGTACTGCATCACCATCCCTGACCTTTGCCGCCTCTACGAGTTTAACAACCCCGACTACCTTGGCTGCATTGTCCCCCCCTTTCCGTGGTCATACAGACTTCTAGGAGCTCATTAGGACTGGTCATTTCAACTCCAGCCCGACCACGCAGACAGATGTTTGACACCCGTCCCTGCGCTACTTCTTGAAGATCCTGGCCAATACCTTCTTGTGCAAGATGGAGCCTAACAAGCTGAGGGTTCAGGAGCTCACACTGTTGTATGAGTCAGTCAAGGGCCTGGTTGAGCTAGATGACCAGGCCCTCGCACTGCCCATGAGCGACTAGATGGTGAACATGGGAGCCGTTTTTGCCGAGCACTCAGTATCCCTGAAGGGGAAACCCTTCAAGGGATCCGGCCGGAAGAAAGAGACGGTAGGGAGCCTCCTGACACCCATCTTTTTGCACCTCGGTATCAGCCTTCAGGGAGCTTCCATGGAGTCTGAGTTCGAGTATTTGGATGAGTCCCAACTTAGGAGGGGAGGGTGGCTGAAGGAGGGACGCCTATGGTCCTTTGTAGACGAGACGAGGCCCCACATGATAGAGCTCCCCGTGTCCAGTGTTACAGATTTCGCTGATACTCCTGTGCGTCTAGCATTCAGACCGGACGAGCGCCTCATGCGCAATGCACCTATCCGTATCAGGCGTAGTGGAGGACTCAGAGCAGCCCACGGGCCCGCTAAGGACCAGCCAGCAGAACCTCCACCAGTTTTCCCGCAGATTCCAGAGATCCCCACTCACGATCAGGTAGACTTGCAGTGATTCGTGGTGAGAGCACTTCAGGCCATATGGGGCAGGTTTGAGGCAATGACGCGGTGCCAGTGCTTTAGCCTTCCACAAACCAGGAAGAGGTCTCCACCAGCAGCTCCAGCACCACCGTGCCATAATGACATGGATAGCACAGACGAGGAGTAGTCTGCGTTTTTACTCTCCTCCTTTCTATTTTTATTTTGGACTCACGCATGACTTATTTATTTATGTTGTTTACTTTATTGGATTTTTATTGGTTTTTACCTGATTTTACCTATGATATGAATAAGGTTTTTAGTCTTTATTATGCAATTTGTATTGTTTTAGAGTCTTTATAGGTTCAGGTACTCATTAGAAGGAATTGGAGCTTTTGAATCATTCTGGAGCATTGAAGAGTACTCAGCCGAGAATTAAGAATTAGAACAAAGAAACGTTACGAACATCGATCAACACCTCATCTTGAGTGTCAATCAATGGTAAACACTTCTGCCGAGTTACTTAAGTTTTGAAGAAATCACTATTCTGCCCAGATGTTCCGTTATATGCAAGACAATGCCCTGGCCGAGTTTTAGGTTATTTATTAGGTTATTTAGTTATCTTGCAAGACACCAATTTTTACAAAAAATCTTTTGATACGTGCAACCTTGACTGCTACCTTTGGAGAGAGAGAGAGATCTATTCGATTATCAGACTAAGATCTTGAAGTCCTTTGTTTCATTATTGTTATTCAATATGCAATTTGTTTATCTATTCATCATGTTTATTTCAATCATGTCTGAGTAGTATATTGTTAGCTTTAGGGTTCTTATAGGGTAGTTAATTGTTTGCTATTATTATGAAATTGTTAGGGTTATTCTAACTAGTTCTTTGTTTAGGTAGATCTTAATGCTAAGTTGAATTTGATCACTTCAACCTTAGATTATATTATGTTATAGCACAAGCGAGAGCTTGGCTATAACCTGAAATATATCTTAAAAATTCTAAAACACTAGGAACAAATGAAAGTTGAACTAGAAAATTATAGAACACATCACACTAATCAATTGTTTCTGTTTAGAATTAGCATGGATCGATGCCACGCAGTGACCGTCGATCGACACTCCGTTAAGATTTGCAACAACAACTTAGTCTAAACCTTAAGTTTGAGTTCAGTACAAGAAGCTTCACTAAAACTCTTAATAATTCGTTAGTTTGCATTGCTTATCTACCTAAGAGTTCTTCTAAGTTAATTAATTACTCGTAAATCTATACTTACATCTAGCTTTATTTCAAAACAAAATATCTATTGTGTGATCTTAGAGTCTCTGTGGATTCGATCCCTAAGTACTACATTGAACCCTTATTTGAGAGAGTAAAGTAGCTCATAGGATTAATTTGAGAGTGCATAATAAAAGCAACATCAATGGTCTTTCTAATGTATGTCCCATTAACCACCTCAAAACCTTAGAAGATCTAGCATAAAGCATTAAGTGCAATGGAGACTCTGAAGACTAGTACTTCTGCATACTCGTCCCTTATTCTAATGCTGGAAACACAAACCGTTGGTTCGAAAAGCTACCACCAGGATCTCTTACTACCTGGAGTGACAAAAAGAACACCTACCTCAATAAGTTTGTCGCAGTTGGTGCAGCAACTCGAGAGAGGGAGCTTAATGATTTGATGGACAAGATGATTGGAGATCGGGAGAAGGCATTGATGGTTAAATTAAGTCTGATGTGACGTGTTTTTACAGTGAGACGAATGGAGAATTTTAAACTCCAAGTACCCATGTCAAGAAGGCAGATATTCAGGTTCAACAGACAGATAAGGTTATGCAGAAGCAAGAACTGAACCCAAGACAGATTGTCATCCCCATTATGGCAAAGGGTAATGAACATCATGGATCAGGAGGGCTGGGCGTAGAGGACGAAATGGGTATTGGTGATCCAGTCTCAGTTTTGATCGACACAATCTCACCATGTCGGTCGACACTCTTTAAGAGTACCAATATATCAAGTTGTTATCTTGCCCTAGATTTGAATAGATAAATCATTATGGAAAGTTTAGTGGAGCTAGAGGATGAAGAACAACTTGGAAATTTAGATTTGAATAGAGAAATCACCATGGAAGATTTCTTGGAGCTAGAGGATGAAGAACAACTTGAAGATTGAGGTCAAGACTTGAAATTGAAGCTTAGTGTCGATGGGCACCCTCCGAGAAAAATATGGAGACTGCACAAGAGGCTAGCATTGACCGGTACACACCTGATATCCATCGATACTCATTGTTGGACAAACTACCATGTTGCATAATTGAGCTGGACGCAGTTGAGGAGAGAATGCACAAGTCCAAGGCCTCACACCTTCTTGTCCCCAAACATCTGAAAGCACTTATCTGTGTAGAAGAAGTTGCTTGTTTTCACAAAATAGTAAAGAGGATACATGACCCTGTGAAGTTTTTGTTTCCATATGCTATTTCTGAAGTTGAATTGCCTATTCAACCCGACATAAGTGTGCATCTAGATTTTAACATTGCGATAGGAGATGATCCTCTGTCTGTAGCTTGTGGGAACCGAGATTCGCACTGTCGATTTCCATTGATTTAGGAAGGCAAGGTAAACCTATCTTTCCTAGAGGTCCCGGATTTCTGCTAACCCAAAACGTCAAGCGACCAAACAATGAGAACAAACGATATAAGAAAGAATTAATAAAAACGAAAAGAGAGCAAAAAAAGATCTTATTCCGAATCTACGATTTGAGCGTTACAACAGGTAAAGCCTTAGCGAAAAAAGCCGTCGGTGAGTTCCTAGTTCTAACCTTCTAAGACTTGAGTAACCTAGTTGAGTCGCAACTCGATAACAGAAAAGGGAAATATGCCTAATTTCCCTAAATGTTATGCTTGCTCTGACTAAGATTTTCTAGGTCTCTGCATCTTTAACCTCGAAGGCCTTATATACTCCTCCTAGAGGCAGTTTGCTCTTTCCCCTTTTGCTCTCGGTCAATTTTATCGCTTTGCGGAAATCTTCCATTTTTCTTCGATCTTTGTGAATATATTTGGAAACTTAACATTTATCTTCTGAACTTAACATTTATCGCTTATTTTCTTGAAAACCTACGTCTCGTGCTCTGGTCGGGAGTCAGAATCGATGATTCGACCGAGATTATGTTTGTTGAGGAGTTTTAGTGGTCGACGGGATCTGCTGATCTCGGCGATGCCTTAGTCTATGTGACGAAGATGTCGAGTTTCTTTTCTGGGTAAGATAGCGTGGAGTTGATCTGTTTTGCTCATATATGTATGTTTTCCGAAAGTATAACAAGATGTTTCTTCGCGAGATAAGAGAGATTTTGTGAAATTCTAAAGTATTGCCGAAAAAGTTTTGAATATATTGAGTACAAGGAAAATATTTTAGAATGCGGGAATATACGAGTATTCTTATATGTACCCACTCCCCCCCCCTTTTTTGGAGAGAAGGATAGCTGAACTCGTCTTTTGACGAGCTGCCTACGTACCCCTTTTGAGGATCAAGCCATCTCGTAGTTCCGCTGTTTGCGCGAGTGTGTTTACTCGGTTGTCATGTTCGTGTCGACCGCGTTAGTTGCAGGATTGACGTCTTCCGCCGGATTTGTCTCCTCCGGTGGGGTTGAAGCATTGGGCTCTGGAACTAGTTTTTATTTGGTCGTTGCTTGAGTTGACGATTCTGGATCATCTTTGTCTAAAGTGTTTTCAGTCGGTGCCTTAGCTAGCTTCGGGTGTTTGTTCTTCGCCATCGTGGTGTTCGTGAATTTTATTAGCTTGTTCGGTCAGGAAGAACCGTCTTGACTGTTTCTGGGATCCCCATATCACGGCAATTTTGTTATGAGTTGGGAATTTAACGCCTAAGTGATAAATCGACGGGACTGCATTCATGGCATTTAGCCAAGGCTTGCCCATGATGACATTGTAAATATCCAGGTTGTCGACGACCGCAAATTCGACGATCTTGGTGACTTCTTTTGCCGCAACAGGCAGTTTGATTGATCCAAGGGTCATCGACGCCGTGCCAGAGAAGTCAGTCAGCGGTTTTGGCGATGGTACGAATTCCCCTAATTCAATGTTCATCCTCTTGATAGTATCGCGGAAGATGAAGTTGACCGTGCTTCCCGTGTTGATGAGAACCCTAGCAACCTCGAGATATCTTACTACGAGATCGATCACGAGTGGATGGCAGTGTGGCTGATCGATCCCGCTGGCCTCTTCTTCATCAAAAGTTATTGCTCCTTTTGAGATGTCAATGGGCGTGGACCAGTTCGGAAAATGTGTGCTTGTCTCGGCCTTGCGCTGATAAGATTTGATGGCCAAGACCGTATCGCTGCAATATTGCGACCCGCCGATGATCATGTTAACCTTGCAACGATTGTTGTCATTTCCCTGCGATGATCATGTTTTAATCCAGATCAGGATGTGGATAAGTCAAGGGTTTTTATAGTGAAGAAATGAAGTGAAAAAGATGCAAGGATAGCTTGGAGTCATCAAGATTCTTTTTGTCCCCAAAATGGGAGCATTTCATCATGGAGGTTTAAAGGATGAAGATGGGCATTCATCATGGGACACAAAACATCTATGCTTTATTTACGACACATATGAATTGTTGGACAATGCTGGAGCATTAACCAAGTGGGTTAAGAGAGTGAAGTTGCTCGTTTACCGAAATTGGCCAAAATTTCCATTTTGGCAAAGGAGGAAAACATGATGGAAATTTGCCAGGAAAAGAGGCAGACATGCATTGGTCAATTTCTCACATATTAAGGTCTACAATGAGCAGGTGGGAATTCCTAGGTCGTAGGTTTACCACATGTTGAGTAAAGGTGTCATTTTTGAGCTAAAAGGTGAGTATTTGGAAAAGTGATTTAGGGAGCAATTTTGAAGCTGAAATTTCATACAAAAAAATGTGGCCAGGAAGGTGGTTTTGTTTCTAGAAGATGGGACGTAAGTGAGTGAAATATCATCAGTTTGCATTATTTCATGCAAATGGTACATTTTAAAGTGACACATGGATGGGCACTTGTCAAGGAGAATACATGCATTTTGTGGCTATAAATATGACCCTTAGAATACAAATTTGAGGGTTTAGAACCCCTATAGCTTTCTCTCTCAGTCGTTGTTTCTGATACTTATTGAGAGAGAAAGTATCCAAAAATCCATAAATGTTTGGAAAGTGGCCAATCGGTGTGGCCAAGTGGAAAGCAAGGAACATTGGGAAGTGCAAGCCGAGGACCGTCACAGATTGCTAACATCTCTAGCAACGTTGCAGTGGATGAAGATTGTGGTCTATGTGGGGCAAGTGAGAATCATCCTCGAGAGTGTACAAAAGTCAGAAGTCAGCCAGATATAAGCAGCTTTTGGTCTGTAGTTCGTCTGAACCCGGTGGACACTTCACAGTGGAAGTGGAAGTTCAGAACTCAGAAGTCAGCCATGGAAGTTTGCCCTATCTCTAACGTCATCCGAGCCGCACCCATCTCTGTCATCCCTCCATCTCGCCCTGATCGATCAGCCCCAACCGCGACGAGAGGAGGAAACCATAGAAACCATGCTAGTGTTAAGTGTGGTAGTAAACCTCGTCGTGGAGCTTGTGTCAAGCTAAAGTAAGTGGGTGCTGAAATCCCTCATTTTTTTTATGAGTTGAGTTGCGTATTGTGTGTTGTGTGTTGCAATTATTTAATTGCTTAGTAATTGTATGTTGTGTGTTACTGGTGCAACTGTGTGTTTATCGTTATGTCTAGAACTGTATAGGATTGTGATATCCTAGTTGCGAATAATAGTCTGGTGTATAGATATTATCGCTAGGTTGTGGGAGGTTGGTTTGCGTTAGGCAATTGATTGATTGGGTTAAATAAGAACCTTAGAAATTTTGTAGCGCTTGTGTTCAGCCTAAAGTTAGGTAACCAACCTATATTTATAGCCATGCATGTGTTGTGAGTTGTTGTGCTGTTGGAAGGACCCCAACCTTGACAAGGTGTGCCAAGAAAACTTGCGAGTTCGTGGTATGGATGAAGATTCAGAGACGGCACTGGTGAATGTCAGTGGTGTGGTTGAAGACTCAGAGTAGGCAGTTGTGTGATTGTCAGTGGTGTATTGCAAAGGTTCAGAGCCGGTAGTGGCGTGACTGTTAGTTGTGTGATTCACAGGCATCATGGAATGTGACTGCGAATGATTTTGTGTGAGGAGTCAGAGTCATCTCTAGTCATCAGTGTGAAGGTGGGTCAGAGGCATTAGTGGATACTTATGTTGGAAACCATAAAAGTATGAAGACCATGAAGAGCTTGTGATGATTGAAAATGGTGGCATGCTTAGAAAAGTATGGAGTTGCTGTGAAGAGAAAGGAAAGCTTGTGAGATTATGGAATCATGTCAAGAAGAGGAACGAGCCTGAGGAAACTTGCTGAAGAGTTTAAGCAAGTGTGAAGCCCAGAGAGTGTGGCTGGAAATGAGAGTATGAAGTGGAGAAGAAATAAGATGGAACTCAAGCAAAAAGTTGGTGATGTGTTGTATCAAAACGAAGTTGTTTCCAAGGAGGGGAGACAAAGTGAAGATCATGAGGAGAAGCATGGAGCTTAATCGCAGGAAGATTCGATTTGTTAGATGGGTAAATGGTGGAAAATGGTAGTGTCAAAGGGTGGTAACCAGGAATGGTGTATATCGATGATGTCGGATGGTGTAGCAAAGAGGTGATCCGTTTGGAGAAAATATAGAAGTGAGCTGTGAGAAGGAGAAGTTTTGAAGAAAGATTGTGAAGATTACAAGGAGGAAGCAATGACCAAGGGAAAAAGATCGAATAAGTTGAAGACATTTTTGAAGTGAGAATCAGAGCAAAAGAAGAATGAGAAAATGAAGGATTGTAGCAGAAGCAAGAAGAGTTGGAATGCAAACAGCCTGAGGTGGTTAGTATAAGACAGAGTAGAGTGGAAGCTAGCAGTAGAATGAGAAGTCAGAGTAGCACAGCAGAAGCGTGGTATGACGAGAATTCGAGGACGAATTCATTTTAAGGAAGGGAGAATGTAATACCCCTGATCTAGGGTATCAAGTCAACGCTAATTCAACGACTTGTGATGGACCAACACTTGGAGTGGTATGCTATTAGGAGATGTAAATGGAGGTATGGTCGATGAATTTTGAAGAATGGTCGAGTAAAAACAAGAATTGGTCGAGGAGATAGAACCTGAGCTACGTTATGGTCGAGGTCGAGCATGGAGAATTTTTGAAGTCATCAATTCAAGTAAGACTCAATCTCAGTCATCATTATGGGTTAGTAGAAGACTTTTGTTCGAATCAGAATCAAGTTGGTACAAACCAGAATTGGAGATGGTCGGTAAAGGTTTCAGAGATGGTCTACGCAGAGGATTGGTAATGGTCGAAAGTCGAAGAAGACTATTATAATAAGAGGAGTTTGGGATCAATATAGGAACCTTATTTAAGGTATTTTAAGACATTACAAGGAGTTTGGTCAAGGCAAAACCAGTATGGTTAGAAGGAAGATGGTTTTGGCCGATATGGTCAAAACGGGCAAATCGGGTGAAACGAAAGCTAAATGGAGATTTGCAAGCATGGGATTGGTATTCAATGGAGTTACTTAGACATATTCTGAACTAAATATGTAGGTCAACTCAGGAGGAGAAAGTTAACCAAGGTCAAAGAAAAGTCAACTGTCCAGTTTGCCTCACATGGCACCTTCCGATCCAACGATTGAGATCTAGCCACGTGGAGGAGCCAATTTCTTTCTATTCAGGGAAAAATGTGGATTAGATAAAAGGTTTTTATAGTGAAGAAATGAAGTCCAAAAGATGCAAGGATAGCTTAGAAACATCATGATTCTTTTTATCCCCAAAATAGGATCATTTCATCAAGGAGGTTAAAAGGCAGACAATGGGTATTCAGCATGGGCCACACGACATCTAACCTTTATTTAGGACCCATAGAAATTTTTGGGCTAGGCTGGAGTATTAAAAAAGTGTATTAAGGGACTGGAGTTTCCCATTTACCAAAATGGGTCAAAATTGTCATTTTTGCCAAGGAGGAAAACATTATGGAAAGTTGTCAGTCAAGGAGGCGGGTACACATAGGTCAATTACCCACATGTTAAATTCTAGAATGGGAAGGGGGAGAAAGCCTAGGTCATAGGTTTACCACATGTTGGGTAAAGGATTCATTTTGGAGTTAAAAAGTGAGTATGTGGCAAAGTGACTTAAAGAGCAAGTTTGGAGCTGAAATTTGGTACACAGAATGTGGTTAGGGAATTGGTTCTTTTTTCTAGAATATGGGACGTAAATGAATGGAATGTCATCAGTTTTCACTATTGCATTCAAATGGTACATTTTAAGGTGACATATGGATGGGCACTTTTCAAGGAGGTTACATGTATTTTGTGGCTGTAAATATGATCCTTAGAATAAGAATTTGAGAGTTTAGAACCCCCATAGCTTTCTCTCTAAGTCGTTGTTTCTGACACTTCTTGAGAGAAAAAGTAGCCATAAAACCGATAAAACTTTCTAACTGATAGCATGGCATATCTCCCTTGTGTGAATATCTAGATAGGTTTCTTTGTTGTGTGTATTAACCGTGTCTATTGCAGAAGAAGATCTTAGACCAGGCGAGTCTTTAGGCTAAACCGAGAAGCGGTTTGTATGTGAACCGCATGGGTGTGTGGTAGACACCATGCATGTCTTTGTTTGTGTGATTGTGTGTTATTGATTGTCTGATTGTGTGTTTAAGATTTCAGCATGCTTGTTTAAGTGTTTGAGGTGTTTGATTGGATGCTTGTGAAGATAGTAGTTAAACTGCATGCTTGTGTAGAATTGTTATAGCATGTTTATCTAGACTTGATTGAGAATAGCATGCATTGTGTTTAAAATTGTGTAGCATGCTTGTCGAGATAATGTGGTTTGGTAGCATGCATTGTGTAGTTGAGTTATAGCATGGCTATCTAGACGTTGTGGTTAGTCACATGTAGATTGAGTGGTACTCTCTCATGCCGTTGAGTTGTGTTATGCATATCTGATTGCATATTTTTAAGTTGATTGTATTGCATGTGTTGCATTTAGAGAGTCTTTGGGTCTAGCTTAACCATGTAGGTGGCTATGACTATGTGCGTTGAGTGATTGCATGCCGAGTCTATGGTAACCACGTAGGTGACATAGGACTAGTGTAATTGGTCGAGTCGCCTATTCGCGGAGAATATTGCATGTGTTTATTTGTCTATTCCAGGTGGAATAGAGCATGTAATCCCTCACTAATCTCTCAGGTGTGTGTCACTTGATGAGGGATTAGTTGTGTGTAATCCTGGTGGTATCTCGGTTGCGGATTGATTCTCTGGTGATTTGTGTTGTGCGCGGTGGTATCTCCCTTGCAAAGTGATTCTTTGGAGGCCCCAGTGGTATCTCTCTTGTGGAGCGATTCTCTGTTGGTTGTGTGATGTGTTCCTGGTGGTATCTCGCTCGCGGTGCGATTCTGCAGAAGCGGATTGACCTACCCTCATCCGCTCTTCACGTGAAGTGGGTCGCTCCCATGGACGAGCACTGCATGATGATGCAGCCCGGTTGTATCTCGGTTGCGGATCAATTCTTCGGAGAATGATGTGTTTTGGCTATGTGACTCGAGTGTCTATTGTCGGGAGTGTTCTGTTTATGAGATGGTGAGGTTTTCAATGTGATGTGAATGGGTCCCTAGGATATCTTAGTTGGTGCTAGCATCTGAATTGTGTGTTTGAGTGTTGTGTCTAAAATGTGTCTAGACTATGTAGAGTTGGACGAGGCATATGGCTGTCTCGTTCTTATGTGTCGGGTAGAGAGTCTCCACGTAGTGTAGTTTCATGCATGTTTATTATTGTTGTTTTACATTGCACTTTGATTGTTTCTTGTTGCATGGTTGCTTGCTGATTGTTTGGGGTGAGGTTGGGAAATTCAAATTAGTATTATTACTATTGTTGGTTGGCGTGACGTTATTTTCCGTTCCTTTTGTTGTGTTTATGGGTACCATTTCGACTTTATTTTGTTTTACGGATGATATAGCCTATTTACTACCAGTTTTAGGCCATGTTATAAGCTCTATTTAGGGTCTATTATGTGTGTCTAGGATATGTTTTAGAGTATTTACAGGTCTAGGAAAGTTTTAGGATATATGGAGATACTTGGAGCTTTAGGAGCATTTAGAGGAGAAGAATCCGTAGCTGATTATTTGAGGAGTCGAACTACAAGCATGTCGTCGATCGATGACACAAACTTGGAGTCGACTGATGACAAAAGACCAAGATCGATCGATGCTGCACACTTGCCATCGATCGACGCCCAACTCGCAGACAGCTGATTGAAAAGCCCAAGTTTAGAAGACAAAAGACAAGAATGCCCTGGACAAGTTTTGACCTAAGTTTTAGGGTTTTTATATTTATAATTATGTATTGAGAGCATACATAGTTTGCAAGTACAAGCGTAAGCAAGGCTTGACACAATTTACATAGTTTTATAGTTCTAGGTTTTTAGGGGAGAAGATTCATAACTCCTTAGGGAGATTTGTATTGAAACCCAAGTATTTTATATATGCATTATATTCAAACTATTGTTCTTTCTTAAATTATGTTTGAGTAGTCATCAACTAGATTTAGGGTTGCATGATAGACATCAATTGAGTTGTGCTTAATGTTTGCATCCTAGAGTAGCTAACTAGGATCTCGAAAGTAGGACATGGACGACTACAAGAGTAGGTTTTGTGCCATAATAGACTTCATTGAACTAGGCTGTTAGGCGCATGCGAGATCTGGTCTAATAAGTCTGGTGGACTTATCAAATCTCGTTCACACATCCTTCTAATTTCACCGTCGATCGACATCATGTCTTAGCCGTCGATCGACATCATGTCTTAGCCGTCGATCGATGGTCTTTCCTTTTACTCGCATACGAGAGTTGGAGTTAAAAGGGTCAAAATAGTTAATATTTGAGTTCTAGTATATTTACATATTTGTGTTTTCTATCCACTATTATCCATTAGACTTGAAACCCTAGATGTAGCATATTTACATTTGCATCTGCATCAATTTAGTTTAATAGAATATTTCCATATTTGCATTATTTCCATATTTACAATTTTTCTTATTTCCATATTGTATCTCTACTTCTAAAAAGAAATATTTTCTTAACTAATTGTTTGCCACCAATATATATATTCACCTAGCTTAATCTTTAGAAATAAGAAATTTATTGTGTGTCATTGCTCTCTGTGGATTCGATCCCTAAGTACTACACCTGATCTCTTTTGGCAAGAGTGATATTTGTGTATTAAGACTAGGGTTAATTTGATAGTCATTTGTTTAGGATATTTATACCTTGCTAGAACAATAAAAATACACATGTCAAATTTTGTGCGTTGCCGTGGAGCAGAAGCAGACGAGTTCAGATGCTGCGACTTTAATATTGGTTTGAGATGAGGATGGGAACCTACATGACCAAGACGGTCATCTGCATAATGCAGCAGGTCAAAAGATAGACGATCAAGGGACAATAATCCTTCATACATAATCAGACGCTGCAGCAGCTCAACCTGAAGCTAATGCCCAAGCTGCTCAGAGAACACTAGTTGACTACAACCGTCTAGACTAGTTCTACGCCAACAGATCCGCCATTCGTCCTCCAACTTTTCAGAGGAATGATTTTGAAATCAATCCCGCCTTCATCGGACTTGTAGCACAGACACTATGGGTTACGACATTAGCACCCTATGGATCATCTGGAGCGGTTTGAGGATCTACTTACTGCTATCAAAGCCAATGGAGTCCCCGATGACTTATCTCTTTTGTAAGATCTTCAAGTACTCACTTTCTGGAAAAGCTTCATACTTGCTTAAGCAATTACCACCAAGACCCCTGACATCCTGTAATGACATCAAGAATGCTTTCTTGTGCAACTTTTTTGATGACGCAAGAGCAGAAAATCTGAGGAGCAAGATTGTTACTTGTTCACAAGAACCCTCAGAATCTTTTAGAAACTCTTGGGTCAGATTCAAATCATACCAAAGAGATTGTCCACATCATGGGTTCAATGAAGTGCAACTTCTCAACACTTTCTTAAGAGGTATTGGATTGCAGTATCAGATGGGGACACAGCTAGTGAGGAAAATTTCAGCACTAGGAACCCTAAAGAAGCTACAAGGTTGATTAAGAATTTGGCATCCAGTAGCAGCACCAAGAACACAGACTTTGAAAGTAAGAAGTCAACTTCAACTATGAGCAAGGATCAGACTGAAGAGGCCAAGGCAAAACTGGACAATGTTCAGAAATTCTCCAGGAAGCAAGTCATTTTTGCAAAAGTAGAAGCAATAGAGTCTGGAGATGATGAGATTGAATAAGAGGATGTGAACTATATTGATGGGAATGGTTTCTAGAGAAAAGGGAGTCCAAGTTTCAACAGGAACTCCTATGGGAATTGTCAAAGGAGTAGCTTTACTCAAGGTTCATAGCGAAAGCCCTTCAACAACAACATAACTTATGGATCTTCTTACTACCACAATCCTCCTCCATATACTCAAGAAAGAAAGATTGAAGCAATGGTTGACAAAGTTTTAGAGGGACAGCAGAAGATGACTGTGGATTTCAATGGAAAGATAGAAGGGCTGTACCTCAACCTCAACACCAAGCTCGAAAATCTTAACACCCATGTGAAGAAGCTGGAGAATAAGTGCTGCAGACAAGTGAGATCATTAGGTTGCATGAGAGCAAGATCAAAGAGAAGATGGAGGCTGGACAGAAGCACCACGTCAATGCATTGCTTGATGATGATTTTTAAAAGGAAGTTGAGAGAGAAAGGCTACAAGAAGGACATTATCGTGTGGAAAGTTGATGTCATTCGGCAGTTTGCATTGGTGTCGATCGACACCAAGCAATGATCTTTGATTGACAGTGAATCATGTGGCATCAGTAGCTTCGTGTGAATCGACTAACGTCAATTGACATCTACACGAGATAATCGACCGACGGAGAGATAGAGGAATCAATCGACTGTGCAACCTGAGCATCGATCGATAGATGAGGAAGCCGGTTCGACTGCCATGCATCAATGCGACTTTGATTGTGCGTCCAACCAGAACGGTTTCAAAACAGTATACTGAAACATCTGAAAGTATGCATCTTGATAGAGAAGATGAGGGACACTCCAGGAAGAAGCAAGAGATTCCCAAACATATACGCAGAGAAGCCAATGAAAAAAGAGAGAAGGATATTTACCAAAAGAGTTTTCAAAATTCCTTTACATACTCCTTTTGATGAAGCTTGTTATACTCACAAATTGTGGATGTTTTCAGGAAAACAAGGGCGACAAACGATGATATAGAGGTCATGTTCAATCATCTTAGAGAAAAGATGAAACAAATGACATGTCTGAAGAAGAAAAGTGATTCTGAGAAGTTTGTGATTCCATGCTTTATCAAGGGCAACGAATACCCTAATGCCCTCTGTTATAGTGGATCATCCGTGAGCATCATACCCAGGGCTATGCCAGAAAATTTGAACCTGAGAGTGGAGCTTTCCAGCGATTCCTTCATCTTTGTGGATTGCTCCAAAGTCGATTCAGGAGGTATTTGTAGAGATGTCCCACTGCAAATTCAGGATGTCTTAGTCCCCATAGACTTCCATGTAATGGATATCCAGATCAATTGGGATTCTTCCTTGTTACTTGGAAGAGATTTCATGGCTACCGTGGGTGATATCTCCGACATGAGGACAAACAGGTTGTGCCTTTCCTTGATTGATCATGGCGTTTGTTATGAAATTTATAAGAATAAACTTGCCTTCACGAAATTGTGTGATGATGCAGAACTTGTGGCCACATGCTTCTGCGATTATGACTTCAATGAAGAATCGGAGGATGGAGCATCGATCGACACCCAGCCCAGACAATCGATCGACACCCATCCCAGACAATCGATTAACTCGCTTTCAGTTCAGCAATCGGTCGACACCCACCCATTGTTATCGATCGCCACTCACACTCCAGAACCGATCAACAACTACCAAACAGATGGTGATTACAACACAGCCTACCCCGAGTACGACGAAGACTAAAGAGAAGGAGAGATGATTGAGGACCGTGGTATTGCTATGGAAGAGGCTGTTGTTTTTCATATTTCCCATCGACTCGGAAATCGACATCGATCGACGGTAACCTTACAGGGGTGGAACCAGAAATTTATTTAATATGTGGCACACAATGTAAATCATATTTAAAACAGGGGAACTTTCATAAATATTTGGCTAATTAGTGAAAGAAAATAAAAAAAACTGTGTGGGGCACATGCCACACCCAAGCCCTTCTTGGGTCTGCCCCTGTAACCTTATGTCATCGATTGAAACTAACCAAAAAGCAGCATCCGAAGTAGATTTAGCTGCAGAACGCGAGAAGGAATATGGTTATCTACAACCAGACGAGTTCGGTATCATGAGAGATACTGACGGTCACGCAAGAGCAATGGATGGCATACTACTAAATGTCATGAAGGAAGATATTGCAGACATTCTTGTCATGGCTAATAGATCTGGAAACCTTTTCACACAACAGTCTAGTTATCAAGCATCGATTGACGGTCACCATACACCATCGATCGACACTTGTCCTATATGCGATGTATACGATGAAGATTACAGAGAGGAGGAACAGATTGAATATCGCGGCCTGGCATCAGAAGACGCTGGATGGGTTATAAACGTGAGAGTGGAAAATCAAGCATCGATCATAGGCTACTCCTGGACATCGAATGTCATCAGACGAGAACCATAACACGAAGTTGGAGTAAAAGATACAGATATTGGTAATCTTAGACCAGGCGAATTCAGAATTTAAGTGACCCAGAGATATGTGCACGAGTATTTGTGAGAGAATCCTACATTTGTCTCGGGAGAATGTAGCAGATGCCCTTATTATGGCTAATGAATCGGGTACTTTATGTGGAAAGCAGCAGCCATCAATCAACATGCACCATTCAGCACTGATCGACATCGAGGAGCAGAAGAACGAGCCGATGATCGATACACTTTTAAGCATCCATCGATCGACAGCACCATCAGGTCATCGATCGATTGGCGTTTCGAGCAAGGTACGAGAGCTTTTGATACTTAGGCCAACAGACATTTTTGCTGGGAAAAGAAAGATGAGTATGGCATCTACAGAGATGAGAATGATAATGCACGAGCTACAGATGGAAGGGTAGTGAATGTGCAAGAGGAAGACATCAGAGCAGTTCTAGAGAGAGCTAATTTGTTTGAGAAGAGCTACATATGTTTATCAAAACATGCAGCAAAGATCTTATGTCTAGTAAGGATCAACAGACATATAGCAGCGAAGAGATTGATGATTTTGTACATGATATCTATAGAGCTCAAGAGATGTTACTAGATGATTTCTACAAGAGCTTGGATGATATCTACTATTCTATAGACAACTGCCTCATGGGTTTGACTTCATGCATGGATGAGATGAAGCAAGATTTGGATACTGTTCAGAGACAACATTCGATTGGGGCAGACAGACTGACATTGATCAACGGCAACATCAGGCCATCGATCGACTCTGAATACAACGGACAAAAGACGACAGAGGAAATACAATTAGAAGATAGGTTCGATGAGATTGTTTTTTCTCAGAGCTTTTGAATGAAGATATTTCTCAGCAATTGGAGTATTTTTCAGAGAATACAACTGCCAGAATTAGAATGCTACAGTGCAATATTTAGAAACTACAAGAGGGAATGCATTAAATGTAGTTGCCAAAGCGGTTACAGGGAATGAGAAAAACAGAGGAGATGAGGCAATAAGGAGCTTCATTAGTACATGGTTTCCGAAGAGCAAAGAAGATGTAGACGCTTGTCTTCCAAGTGTTAACCCAACTTCATACTAGTCAGAGAGTTCACAACGTCGATCTTAAAACAATAACCAAGCGCTGAGTAGGAGGCAACCCACTGTTTAGTAAGCTTTTATTTCGTTTTTACTTATACTACTATTTATTTCGCTTTTTATTTTGTTTTATAGACTGTTTAAGACCACCATCAATCAACACCACAGAGGCACCATCAGTCGACATTGGATCATGACCATCGATCGACCATGCACGCCTACCATCAATCGATACTCTTCCACAGATTCTGGTATCAAGTTTTCTACTTAAACTATTTACTTATGATTTAAGTTTTCTTAACCAATCCGAGACGAATTACATTATGGATAATGCTATTTGATTTGTTTTGAGCTTTATTTACTATATATATAAGTTTTTTCAAAAAATTATTGAGTCAAGAAGGGGACTATGATCAAGATTTATTATTGACTAACCACACTTTAGCACCATTTTTATAAGGTTGTTGGAGAGATTACTAGAAATACCAAAGTGGATCATCATGCCACTATATTTCACTTGCTTAGAAAGTTTGAAGGAACGGAAGCTGATTTCCAACACTAATCCTAACATTATTTGCTTGCTTTGGGGCTTGGTATACACTGGATCGGATTCCTTATGCAAGTCTGTAGGTACAATTCATTGCACCTTTCGTTCCATTCTCTCTTTCTCTTTAGCATCTACCTAATAGCTTAAAAGATTGAGATGACTTCCCGAGATGCATAGGGGTATGTAAATTACCTATGACCCCATTATTCTAATTCGGAGGAACAATCACACATTGTTGGAAGTGAGGGGTAGGTACATTACCGATGACCCCACAATTCGCCTACAACTTTCCCAAAAACCAAAAGAAAAAAAAAGAAAAGAAAAAGAAGAGGAAGAGGAAAATCGAAAATGAGATGGCAAGATGGACTGTATCAGCATCATTGTCCATTAAGTTTGGGATCTAGAAAGATTCAGAGAGAAAAGGGGGAAGAAAGGAATCAGAGAAGACTTTGTGCCTAGTTGTTCAGATACTTGCAGAGGTATAGCCCATGTGTCCTTTGATCGATACTCTCAAGGTAAAGCATACACTTTTATTTTATGCAAGGAAATGAAATCAGTAGAGGTGTGAGTCAGACTAGTATTTGCTAAGTTGTTGATAGAATGAATTTGGTTGCTATACTAGGATAGGGTATATAAAGTTTCTCTGTGATTGACTTGATAGGATGTGGTTGCAACAAAGTAAGGTGACCGTTATACATAGACATTATGTGAGTCTCCGCTTTTCAAAACCTCTTTCGTAGGCTTAGTTTACTTGAGGACAAGCAAAAGGTTAAGTCTGGAGGAGTTGATATAACCTATTTATTACTAGTTATAGGCTCTAAGTAGGGTATATTATGTGTGTATACGATATGTTTTATAGTATTTACAGGTCCAGGAACGTTTTGGATATATATGGAGATACTTGGAGCTTTTGGAGCATTTAGAGGAGAAGAATCCGTAGCTGACTATTTGAGGAGTCAAAATACAAGCCTTTCATCGATCGACGACACAACCTTGGAGTCGACTGATGATGAAAGACCAAGGTCGATCGATGTTGCACACTTGCCATCGATCGACGCCCAACTCGCAGACAGTCGATTGAAAAGCCCAAGTTTAGAAGACAAAAGCCAAGAATTCCCTGGACGAGTTTTGACCTAAGTTTTAGGATTTTTATATTTGTACTTATTTATCGAGAGCATACAAAGTGTGCTAAGTACAAGCGTTAGCAAGGCTTGACACAAGTTACATAGCTTTATAGTTCTATGTTTTTAGGGGAGAAGATTAATAACTTTTTAGGGAGATTTGTATTGAAACCCAAGTATTTTATCTATGCGTTATATTCAGACTATTGTTCTTTCTTTGATTATGTCTGAGTAGTCATCAACTAGATTTAGGGTTGCATGATAGCAATCATGGATTAGCCCAAAAGTAGGATTGCTAGTTAAGTTAATATCCATCAATTGAGTTATGCTTAATGCTTGCATTCTAGAGTAGCTATTAGGATCTCAAAAGTAGGACATGGACGACTATGTGAGTAGGTTTTGTCCTAGAATATACTCCATTGAACTAGGCTGTTAGGCACATGCGAGAGCTGGTCTAATAAGTCTGGTGGACTTATCAAATCTCGTTCACACTTTCTTCTGATTTCACCGTCAATCGACATCAAGCCTTAATCGTCGATCGATGGTCTTTTCTTTTGCTCGCATACGAGAGTTGGAGTTAAAAAGGTCAGAATACTTAATATTTGAGTTCTAGTATATTTAAATATTTGTGCTTCCTATCCACTATAATCCATTAGGCTTGAAACCCTAGATCTAGCATATTTACATTTACATCAAGTTAGTTTATTAGAATATTTTCATATTTGCATTATTTCCATATTTACATTTTTAGCATATTTCCATATTGCATCTCTACTTCTTGATAATGCATATTTCCTTAACTGATTGTTTGCCACCAATATATATATATATATATTCACCTAGCTTAATCTTTAGAAATAAGAAATCTATTGTGTGTAATTGCTCTCTGTGGATTCGACCCCTGAGTGCTACACCTGATCTCTTTTGGCAAGAATAATATTTGTGTTTTAAGACTAGGGTAAATTTGACAGTTATTTGTTTATGATATGTATACCCTGTTAGAACAATAAAAACATGCATGTCAATGGACACCGTCGAGTTCCCGACTTTTTGATAGAAATAAAATGTATGTTTTAAATTAAAATCCTCGTAAATGCTGATATTAGTCTTGTCCAGACTGAGACAAATCTCGACCACGGTACGGGTTGCCGACCTTAGGCCGCAGTTGAGAGGGACATCATCGCGGACGGACCGGTCGAAGGCTTGGACTCATCCTCGAGGTGGCTGGATCGCCTGGGGTGCCCGTCAATTATGGAGCTTCCGACCAATATGGGTTTGTCTGGCCTAGGACAGTTCGGTATCTTACAAATGGTGGTATTAGAGCATGGTTGTAAAGCTGAGCTTTCGTTTTCGAGTTTTCAAATGTTTTATCGAGTCAAAAAGAAGTCACAAACAGCATCATTAGGGAACTAGCACGTCCTTCGCTCAGGATTAGGACTGTTAGAGTATATCGGGAATTTAAAATCTCACCCTTTTCCAGTGATGCAGTGGATGGTTTTGGTAATCAACAGGGGAGGAGTGGATTCAGTATGAGGAATGTTGTGTGGATGCTTAGAGTAGGGAGGACATCTGGAGCAGAGGGTGGTTATGATGGATCTCGTGACTCGAGTTCGTCCAGTGATGCGAGTGATTCGAGATCTGACTCTGACTTCGAGCAAGAGAATATGGTTAAAAGTTCAGAAAGTTCGCATGTGACTGGTTCCTCAGAGTTTGAAGAAGCTGAGGAACTTGAAGAAATGGAAGAGTCGTTTGATCATTTTTAGGGTTTGGATTTCTTCTCGAACATGGAGGCCATTCCACAAAATTTATCCGAGTCATTCAACTATCAGTTTGGATATGGCAACAAAATCGGAGACGACATGCTCATCAGCTCATCGGATGTGGAGATCATTGAACCCCCACCACCAGAGATTATTGAGATATCTTCCGACAGTATGGTGGCGGTGAAAATTGTCAATTTCAGCGCTAGGGAAGGCAGTCCTTGGATACCAATGCCATAGTGGAGTCTGTTGTTTGCTTTGACGCGAAAATTTGAGGATCTTCTCTCAGTGAAGGTAGTTTGGGGAAGATGTCAAACCGTTACTACGAGCCGATGCCTATGTCAAGCAAGCCAAATCTACTCAATCCAGCAGCGGAAGAAGCAAACATGGAAGTGGAAGTTGAGCAAGAGTCAGGAACTGAAGAAAGAGCAGTGGATAACACTCCGGTGTGGCCAAGTGGAACGCATGGAACATTGGAAAGTGCAAGCTGAGGACCGTCACAGATTGCTAACATCTCTAGCAAAGTTGTATTGGATGAATATTGTGGTCTATGTGGGGCAAGTGAGGATCATGCTCGAGAGTGTACAAGGGTCAGAAGTCAGCCAGATTTTAGCAGCTTTATGGTCTGTTGTTTGTCTGAAGCCGGAGGACACTTCGCAGCAGAATTTCCTAACTCTAACGTCTTCCGAGCCGCACCCATCTCTGTCATCCCTCCATCTCGCCCTGATCGATCAGACCCAACCGCAACAAGAGGAGGAAACCATAGAAACCGTGCTACTGTAAGGCATGGTAGTAACCCTTGTCGTTGAGCTTGTTTCAAGCTAAGGTAAGTGGGTGCTGAACTCCTTGATTGTGTGTTTATGAGTCGAGTTGTGTATTGTGTGTTGTGTGTTGAAATTGTTTAACTTCTTAGTAACAGAGCCGACCCTGGGCCAAAGCAAAAGAAGCAATGGCTTCCGGCCGCCAGCTAAATATAAGAAAGAGCGGCCAAAATTTTTCAAAATATCCCTTTAGTGTAGTGGTTGAACAGCCCTTGTACTTGTCCTTACACCAGGGTTCGACTACGCCCCCCCCCCCACCAACATATTTTTTATTTCCGACCATTTTTCCATTTTTGGCTTCTAGCCTTAAAAGTTCTAGCACTAGCTCTGCTTAGTAATTGTATGTTGTGTGTTGCTGGTGCAACAGTGTGTTTATTGCTCTGTTTAGAACTGCATAGGATTTTGATATCTTAGTAGCAAGTAATAATCTGGTGTATATATATTATCACTAGGTTGGGGTAGGTTTGTTTGCGTTAGGGAGTTGATTGATTGGGTTAATTAGAAATCCCTTTGCACTTCTGTTGAACCTAGAGTTACGTAACCAACCTATATTTATAGCCATGCATGTGTTGTGAGATGTTGTGGTGCCAGAAGGACCCCAACCTTGACAAGATACGCCAAGAAGACGTGCGAGTTCGTGTATATCGACAAAGCCGGATGGTGTATCAAAGAGGTGATCTGTTTGGAGAAAATATAGAAGTGAAGTTGTGAGAAGGATAAGTTTTAAAGAAAGATTGTGAACATTACAAGGAGGAATCAATGACCAAGGGGAAAAGATCGAAGAAGTTGAAGACATTTCCGAAGTGAGAATCAGAGTAAAAGAAGAATGAGAAAATGAAGGATTGTAGCAGAAGCAAGACGAGTTGGAGTTCAAACAGCGTGAGGCGGTTAGTATAAGACATAGTAGAGTGGAAGCTAGCAGAAGAATGAGGAGTTAGAGTAGCGCAGTAGAAGCGTGGTACGACAAGAATTCAAGGACCAATTCATTATAAGGAGGGAGAATGTAATATCTCTAATCTAGGGTATCAATTCAATGCAAAGTCAACGACTTGTGATCGACCAACACTTGGAGTAGTATGCTATTAGGAGATGTAAATGGAGGTTCGGTCGAGGAATTTTGAAGAATGGCTGAGTAAAAACAAGAATTGTTCGAGGAGATAGAACCTGAGCTACGATATGGTCGAGGTCGAGCATAGAGAATTTTCGAATTCATCAATTCAAGTAAGATTCAATTTCAATCATCATTATGGGTTAATAGAAGACTTTGGGTCGAATCGAAATCAAGAGCGTACGAGCGAGAACTGGAGATGGTCGGTAAAAGTTTCATAGATGGTCTACGCTGAGGATTGGTAACGATTGAAAGTCGAAGAAGACTATTATGAGTCCAGGAGTTTGGGGATCAATCTTGGAACCTTGATCTCCATAGATCTTTCACCGTGGGAATCCACAACAGACTCGGTACAATTGGTCAATGAGGCGATCCAAAATGTATCCTTTGCAGATGAAGTCAGAATGCACCCATATTTCAACACTTTCGAGAGTGTGGACGTCATCAATCTCGTAAGGGACAAGGGGCTTGTCCTCCTGGATGAATATATCCAGCTTCATTGTTGTTAGGAAGAACATCATCTTCTTCTACCACATTTTGAAACCTTTGCCATGAAACTTGTCTGGCATTAATCCTTGAGTGAACAAGCTAGGTACAGCCAGAGGAGTTGGAACTGCTACCGGAGAACTTGTGGTTCCTTGAAAAGAAACCGTTTGATAGTGACCAGCACCGAACAAGCTACAACGCGTGGTTTCATCAGCAACATTACCCACTTGAAGGGTATGTGTCATTGTTGCAGCGGTTATTGCTGTTGCATCAGCGGTTGTCACGGTTGCATCAGTAACGTTGAGTGGGGTTTTATCCTCAATGGTGTTGTTGGTATCGGTAGTCATGTTTGCTTTTCTGAAAAAAACAACAAACAAAAATGTGTGTTAGTAGACCATAAGAAACAAATTATTTATGAAAATAATCGTATAACCGCATAATATTATCCACTTGGATTTAAAAAAGATAGCTTAAACGAACCAAAACAAAACGAAAAGAAACGAAACGCGGTACGAAAAACGTTTTTTTATTTAAAAAACAGACCGTAGAGTCGAGATAAATCTTTTTCCTTAATTCTTAATATTCGCCCGTAAATGTGACGGCATATGCGAAACAGAGTTCCAAGATACAACCACGACAGGTTGTCATGCGACACTCGTGCAACCCCTACAAACTTATAAATCTACGAAACACTCTTTACAAAGACCTTGGGAAATTTTTGTTGGTTTTCTCATGCTGTGAAAAGGTTTGAAATGAAGGAGGAGGAGACGAGTTATTTAAAGAGGAGTAGTAAAGCGGTTTTTTCAAAACTGTAGGAAAAAATCTTTCGGAATCTTGGGAGTGGTGCGTTGAGAAACTTTCTCCACTAGATCACTCCTTTGTTGACTCTTACTAATCCATTTCGAACAGATAAACTTTGTGTCAGTTTTAAAACGAACTACATGTTGTTTAGATACAAAATGCATGCTGTTTTTTTAATTCAAAATTGGCCAAAATGCAGTCTGGTGGGATCCTTATTGGACCCCTCTACCAAGACAAAGACGAGCTGGACGGTGGCAGGGCGCATGAGGAGTCATCTCTTCTCTTGAGCTGTTTAAACCTTCATAACACAAAGTTGGGACTTTACTCCTTTGTCATGCATTTAACAATAAAGACACTGAATGGCCCATTTGTACTCACAGATTTGTCAATTAATTTTACAGCCCATAGGCTTAATTAATTGAACCAACACTTCATGGGTCCGAGTTACTTGAACAGGGTTTGGTTACAAAGATTGGTAATGGTTCTGATACTACAGTCTCGACACAGGTGGGATAGATAGATTATTGATACAGTGCCTCGGACTCCGGATTAAAGATCGGGCTCAATGATAGATCTCACTTTAAAGGTGGAAGATCTTCTTGATATGCAAACAGGGTTTTGGAATCGAGATCTCGTTTATAACACTTTCAGACAGAAGGATGCTGGACTCATTTTGATGATTAAGCCTAACTTATCTCTCTCAGATAGTTGAGCTTGAGGCTTCAGCAAGAATGGTATTCCTCCAAGAGTGGTTATTTGTTACTGGAAGCCATATAGGAGACGAACATAGTTGATCAAAAAAAAAAGGAGACGAACACACCGACTGCCTTTACCCTTTTTCCGGTGGAAAAGCATCTCTGGACGTCTTTGTGGAAATCTAAAACATCTCCAAAACTTCGACATTTTCTTTGGTGCATCCTCTCTGTTTCATTGGCTGTAAAGGAAAGGTTGAGATCACGGGGCATTCAGTTTGATACTACTTGCTCTTCCTGTGGCCAGGCTCCTGAGGACATTGGTCATGTGTTGTTTCATTGTCGCTTTGCAAGAGATGTTTGGGCTTTATCATCAGTCCCGCTGCCTCTATCGGGATCATGGTCTAAATCTCTCTTTTGAACCTTTTCCATTTAATCTTGTGTAGCAAGAAGGAATCCTTAGCTCCAGAAACAGGTCAAGCCTTCCCTTGTATCCTATGGAATATATGGAAAGCGAGAAATGGCTTTTGCTTTGATCACACAAGATAAGATGCTAATGTTGTTCTGGATAAGGCAATTTTAGAAGCTGAAATATGGCGTAAACTGCAGATACCAGTCAATGTTTCTTGCCATCCTCCTCTCAGACCGGTACCTCTTGTATGCAATGTGTGGTCTAAACCCTTGGGAGGATGGGTCAAATGTAACATTGCAGAGTCATGGTTAAATCACTTCAGTCACACTAGGGTGCTTGGATAGTTCGGGATCAGGATGGAAAGGCGATTGTGCATAGTAAATGAGCATTTTCTCACTCTGTGCAGTCTGTATTTTTTGACCTCTCTACTGTTTGTACCGAGTTCGGTCGGGATCGATTGTACTGACAGAACTCGTCGGTGATTCCTTTCAAAGACGGTTAACCGGATGAGTCTTTTCTTTTGTACAGTTTTAAGGAATAGTTTTCTTCATTGAGTAAGCCGAAAACTAAATACAAAACAGTCTAAACTTGGAATGACTGGAAACCCTAGTTCTAGCTGCCTTGTGTGTTGTAATCTTGCTCTTCCCATGCTTTCGTTCCTCCTTCTCTATATATAGGCGTGCGGAGACACTGGATGCCCTAGGTCGATTCTCCCTGGTGGGCCTTTTGATTTTGTCGGCTCATGGGCTGACAAGGATCCTTGCTTGGTTCAGTCCTTCTAGTCGTCGCGGTGAGTCGAACAACTTTGGCTTCAGTCTGCTAAAAGTAGTCATGTGCCGATTGTCGGCTCATCGCTTATCCTCGAGCCAAGCCGCTCCAATATTAACTTAAAGGATGCGTTGGGCCTGTTATTTATGGGCCCCATGTTGATGGTATAAACCAATCCCCTAAAATGAGCCCCCCAAGTTTACTGGTAATCGACGATTCCAGTAAACAGGTAAACTCGGGCTTAGAAATAGTTGGTCTGATGCGACTAAATCGCCATTGTGATCGTTAATTTGTCTTACATCCAGATTCCGCTGGTCGATAAAAAGTGTTGAGTCGTTGTCGTTGTCAACTCGGTATGAACTCGTGTCGGTCTCTGAGAGAGTATGGGCGCTGGTCGTCGCTCAATTATGTCGGGTAGCTGGAAAGTCGAGAAATAAGCGCGTGCTGGATTTTTGAGCACACTTGTCACGAGAAGAAGAAACGTCGTTGAGTTAATTGGCTATTTGGTCGGTTTGAGGCCCATTTAGGTTTCTATAGACCTAATGATGTCGCCTCGAGAATACGCATTGTTCTGTTTCTTATAAATACCGACTGCATCTTCCATCCTCCTCATTCTTCATTGTTCACCAGGTACTTTCTCTCTCTTCCCTCCACTTCTCTCTCTATCTTGTTGTTGTAATTTTAGTGTCTTTTTCTTACGACTGTAACCGATGTAGCCACCAAAGAGGTTGTCGCAAAAGGAGAAGCGGAAGGTTGTCGCCGATAACCCATCCAGAGGAGACGCGGCGAGTGCCGATGGCTCGGATGAGTTTGATCTCGTTCATCGAGATGCATTGATGGACACGGCGAACATGAGTTTGTCGCAAAGACTCTTAGTCGCTGACGCTGAGCGCGTAATTAGAGGGGAGGATGATGGTAATGCTCCTGTCAATGATCCAGTCGACGACTCGGTCGAAACAGAGGGTTTGGTGGATCGAATCGACTTTTCCCTGACGTGGTTCTGCCTGGGTGAAATCTTCCAGAGGCTCGAGGCGATTCCGCCTGAGTCGCTGCGTCCATCCCAAGTAGAGGGTCAAGACTGGGCGAACGTCTTCCCTACTAAATCGACCATAGGTAGCGTAAAGAGACTCCTCAAACACTATGGCAATCTAGGGATGAAGTTTCTGATATTGACCGAAGACTAGAGGCCCTGGCGATGCCACTCGGCTATCAGTGCGTCTATGAGTCCTACTTCGAGGAGGACACGAAACTTTGATTTCCCAGTCCCCGGCTTAACATGTCTTACGTGTTTCGTCGGGATGTGGCGATTTGCCAATTTTTGAATGGGTCATTCCAAATAGCGGTCACATTAATGGTGTTGGCGGCGGAAGCCAATGTTTCGATGGGTGTGTGGACGTTCGAGGAACTGAGCTTTATAAATACCATGCCCGGTGGATTGTACTCGGTTATGCTGAGGAAGAACGACAACATTGTCACCGGGCACCCGAACAAGACCGCCAACTTTTGTGAGGTTGTCGCTTGTCATCTGTAATCTTTGACCGACCAGACTGAGTTACCGCACGGAGGGGATCCTCCCATGATTACGTTGATACGCATAGCGCGCTGTGCTTCGAGTTAATCTCGTAGGTCCCCGGTAAAATCCTCGACATAGGTCGTCGTCTTTGTATCTCCCATTTTCTCCAGTTCTTGGCGTAGGTCAGACTACTTATGACGGCTGAGCTTGATCCTGAGGTCGTCGACTTTGGATTTTATTTTGCTGCAAAGATCCAGAGGGTTCGGGCCGAGATTGGAGTTGATATGTAGATCGTTGTCTCTTCGTGCCTTTGACGTCTCGATCGTTGTTCGTAGGTCGGCGTGGACAGCTTGCTTTGGGACGGCGATTTTTTGTCTGAGCATGTTTCGCAGGTCATCTTGTGCAGCTGAGTCGTCTGCCTAGGGCCGGGCATGTTTTTGCCTGTTTAGGTTGGAGCGTAAGTCGCGAATTTCGTTAGGCTGTTCGTCACCTTGCAGAGCACTGAACTTGCTCAAGATTACATTGACGTGCCGCCTGTGCCTAAGTTGTTCCTCATCAGGAGATGTATCATTGATATCCTGCTCGTTCTTTGCGTCGTCTTTGTCTTTCGGTCGGCGCTCGCACTGGAAAATTTTACCCTTTGGTTTTTGTGCTTTCTTTTCCTTGTTTTTGCTCCAGCTTTTGCTGTTCTTCGGCTTTTCCTTCGGCAGCTCGACGCTAGAGGTGCCTTTGCTATAAGAGGTGAGCAAGGCCTCGAGCAAGTGTTTGCATTCCTTGGTATCGTGCCACTTGAATTTATGATAGTCGCAAAACTTGCTGAGATCGAGGGAGCTCATATTTGGGCTGGCACCGTGGTTAGAAGTTTTGGATAAAGTAGGGGTTTTTCCATCGGAGTCCCTTTCCCAGTGATTCCAGCCTTTCTCTCGGACGACTACCGCTGATCCGGCGTGTTCTTCTTCATTTACGACGTGGACGAATCCTTTTTCTGATTCGGTTTGTCATTAGTGGAGTGTTGGCGTGGTTCCTGACGCGTATATGTGGCTTTAGCCGTCGCTTTCTTGGCAGTGTTTTGCTTGTGGATTATCGCCCGCATGTTTTCCTCTATGCGGATGAAATTATTAGATCGGGTGATTGCGTCTTGGAGCAACGTTGTCAGGTTTCGGTAGAGATCGTTCCGGAACTTCGAGTGAACGAAGAGAATGTTCATCAAGGCTCGACGGCTATGCTGTCAGGAACATTAACCTTTGAGACAATGGCCTTGAATTTTTCCATGAAGTCACGGAGGCTCTGACCTGATGATTGAGAGAGATTCCATAAGTCGGATGCGGTGGCTCCTTGACGAATGAACATGATATAATGCTTGAGGAACGCGGTCGAGAGATCATGGAAACTATTGACAGAGTTCTCGGGGAGTTGGGAGAACCAGTTGAGGGCCACTCCTTTGAGACTTTCAACGAAAAGCTGGCAGTAGCCGGCGTCCTTTTCTTCGAGAGAGAAGTAGCGCGTTTCATCGCTATGTTGAATGAAGTGATGTGCTCGGTTGGATCAGTGTTCCCGGAGAATGATGGTAAGCGGAACTTCTCCATTGAGCGGAGTCGGACGCTAGTGACTTGTGGGAAGAACGGGGTTCGGAGTGTATCTGCGAGGACACGTTCAATTTTCAGGGCGGATGTCGTCACGCAATGGATCTTAGAGTGGATGTCCTCGAGCGACATTTTGAGTTTGGCAATTTCTCGGATCGTCTGTGGGTCCGGGCCGTTAGAGGTTTGCATGCTTGGTCCATCGGGAGTTTGCGCGCATGTCTCTGCGGCCTGGTTCTGGGTACCAAGAACCTGGTTCGCGGCGGTGGTGTTAACCAGGTGCCGCCGAATCGTAGTAGTTGGAACAGTAGGTTGTGCGGTAAGGGGGCGAGGATGGCAGCTAAAGTTGTGAGCTGTTCGTTGTCGTTTTTTGCACGGCGTCTTGCTGGGCAAATCGCTCCATGATGGCGCCGAGGTAGGCAGATTCTTCTGGCGTGACTACGGACAGAGGGAGTTCTGGAGCCTCGCGCTCCTCGCCTGAGGTGGAATCCTCGTGACTAGAGCCCATCTTTTGTGTTCGTTACTTTGAGGAGGCCCCACGGTTGGTGCGATCTGGATCAGCCTCAACTTCATGGATTTGAAGCTCGTGTGTTCACCAGCAAATTCACTGCTTATGGTTTGTTTCAATGAGCCAAAGAAGGAGATTAATGGCTTGCACCAAAGAAGAACTCATGGAACGGCCTTGAAGCAGCATGTTAATAGAAGATCGATGGAGCAGAGCATTACATGGACTAAGGATAATCTTCTCACGTGCTACATGGATCAGAAAGAGAGCAAGGACGTGGTGGACTTGTTCATGGACAAGCCCAAGAAGATGTTTGGTGAAAAGAGGCCTTTCAAGCCCAAGAAGTGGAAAGATAAACCAGCTTGGTTTAGGCTGGCCGATTTCCTTATCTCAAGTGTATTTCTGATTTCTTGTAATTCTAAACCAAGTAGGATAAGGTTTTCGTTTTAATAAACCCATTAGGAATAGGATTAGGGTTAGGGTTTTATAAACCAATTAGAAATAGGTTTTGGTTTTCTATTTTTGAATTAGGATAGGGTTTTCTGTTTTGTCTTTATAAAGCCAAAGCAGCACATATTGTAACTTACACATTCTTTTAATAAAAATCAGAGCTTTTGGCTTTCAAACTCGTCCCTTTGGGGACCTCCCTTCATTGTTCACGTGGTGAACAAGTTTCTTTGTCACACAAGGTTGCGTGAGCTTCTGTGATTCATCCTAGACATGAAGCATGGTTATCCTATGTCTCAGGAGTCGCTAAACAACTCTAGAGCAGTCCATAGCTCTATGGTGAAGATCATCCAACGTCCTGGAGCTTCTCAGGCTCAAGGATCCGCCCATCATCCCTCAAGTGTTACTGGGACGAGGTCTTCCTATCCAAGGCCGCACCAACGGTGGATGCCAACTGTTTGTATCGAGTTCGGTCGGGATTGATTGGATTGACAGAACTCGTCGGTGAGTCCTTTCAAAGACGGTTAACCGGATGAGCCTTTTTGTACAGTTTTAATGAATAGTTTTCTTTATTAAGTAAGCCGGAAAGTAAATACAAGACAGTCTAAACTTGGAATGACTGGAAGCCCTAGTTTTGGCCACCTTGTGTGTTGTAATTTTGCTCTCCCCATGCTTTCGTCCCTCCTTCTATTTATATAGGTGTGCGGAGACACTGGATGCCCTAGGTCGATTCACCCTGATGGGCCTTTTTGTTTTGTCGGCTCATGGGCCGACAAGGATCTTTGCTTGGTTCGGTCTTTCTGGTCATCACGGTGAGTCGAACAACTTCGGCTTCAGTCGGCTAAAAGTAGTCATGAACCGATTGTCTGCTCATCGCTTGTCGCCGAGACGAGCCGCTCAAATATGAACTTAATGGATGCGTTGAGCCTGTTATTTCTGAGCCCCATGTTGATGGTATAAACCAATCCCCTACATCTACTCTGTTTTGGGTGGTGAAAGACATGGCGAGTTTACGGATGCAGAGAGTCCTCTTTGAAACTTCGTCTGATGAACCTAGAGAGACTTTCCTCGGCTCCCCTGATCATCCAGCTATCAGTCAAAGGTTGAGGCTATACTGATGTGCTTATCGGGCTTTAGAGAATGGAGGCTGGAACATCTGTGAAAGGATCAGAACAAGGTTGCTTCCTTAATCGCTTCGAGTGTCGCTGAAGATTCTCGTCTGCAGTATTATGTGGCTACTGGAGGTCCTTCCTGGCTATAAGCTATATTAATGCAGGAATCTTATTCTCAGCCTCATTGATCTCACGCTCTCCTACCGTTGTGGTTGTGTTAAGAGTGATGTCCTGTGATGCCACCTACTGGTGGTTTTCTTTCTTTTTTTCTTTCCTGCTTATTTCTTGTTTTCTTCTTCCTTGTGCTTTATTGCTTCCCTGTTGTGCTAGTTTCCTAAGTCTGTTACGGTACTCCAAGGCTTCGTCCTTGTTTGGGTCTTTTGATCCAATCTTCCTAATGATAAATTCAGCGTTAAAAAAACTGTACTTCTCTTTTAATAGAAAACTAGAGCTTGACCCGCGCGCCCGCGCAGATATTCATTTTTACGTTTTAAACATTGATATTCGTTTTTCATGATTAGTGTTATATGTTTTAGATGTGTTGCCGTATAACTAACTGTACTCAGAAAAATCTGGCTGAATCACGTAATAAAATTATTTCTGATACAAATATTCGACCCCATTTTAGATACATTGGTTATTTAGATGTTTTTATGTTCTAACACATCAAAATCAAAATCATTCAAATCCGAGATGACACAACTCGGGCTCTACACATAAATTTATAATATCCAAGTGGAGCCTAATTTCAAGACCCTAAACAAAAATGACCCCAAAAGAAACAACTTGTACATGAATGAATACCTGAATGTAAATACCTGATTGATTCTGTAAATAATCTTTAAAAAAAACTAGTTCTATATGTTTTGCTAAAATAAGAGAAATAGAAAGATTTTTTAAGTAAAATAGTTATATGGAGTGAAAAATTAAGTGACAATAAATGTAATATATTTTAGTTATTTTGATTTAAGTTATTATTTTGTTCACATAAATTCTGCATTTGAATTATGTGTTTTGCTATTTAATTTTTCATAGATTGGAGCTAAGATAAAAGAAAGTTTTAGTAAAATAGAGTAAACCGAACTATTAACCATATGCAAAACCCGGTTATTTTACATTTTTGATTTTAATAATTTACACAAAATTAATGTTAATTAACTAATAAATAAAAATCTGCACTATTACTTTTATGGTAATATAATTAATGATTTGATGTATTATTAAGGTAAATATAATTAATTATGTGATTTATTGTTAAAATAGTATACTTAATAAAATTACTAAAATGATATTATACTATTTTTTATACTTCTATCTATGTTTCCAAACAGTTCACATTTAAACTGCTATCCATGTTTGCAAACACTACTCATTTAAATTGTTATCCATATTTCCAAACATTTCCTATTTAAATTGTTATACATGTGTCCAAACCATCTCATTTTGTACTTCTGTTTTAATAAGATATATATTGTTGATTTAATATTTTAAAGTATCGCTAATAGTTAATGGACGATATATAATATTTCTGTGGAAATGACACAATTGCTATTAATGAGAGTTTTAAATTTTAGTTTAAAAGGAAGTGACATTTCTTGTAGCTCTATACCCATGATTTCATTGTTATTAACCTATTATATTATTATAAAAGAATTAATTGGCTGTTATGCATAAAATTGATATCTTAATTAACAATTACACATAAGTTGATTAAATTATTCCTAAGACCATGTGCAGTAGTGTGTTGAAAATATTAATTCAACAGTTGACCATGTGCAATGGTCTGTTTAATTTCGTGTTGAAAATGAGCTGGCACACAACTAGTTGAAAAAATTAACGAGTTGAATTTGGGTGAGAAGGAAAGAGACAGTCGACGTGGTACAATTCTATTCGCTGAAGAGAAAGTGGGTTGATGACTTTTTTTTCCTGTTTTTTTTCTCTCATACATTATTTGATTCAATTATTGTATATTAAATTATTCATTTTTAAAAAAATTATATCAAAATTTATCATTTTTATATCTATAAATAAAGACTTGTTGCATTGGATACACACAAAAAAGTCATCTTTAGTCTCTCATAACTCTCGTTTCTATCTATTAAGTTTGCGTAATTCTATTTCTTAGTAATAACTCTTTATTTCTCGTCTTTAATAATTAATATTTTTAATTAGATTTATATAATTAAAAATAAATTATTTAATCATTTATATAGTATTTAAGTATTTTAATTTAATATAAAAAAAATTAATATATAATTACAAAATAAAAGATATAAAACAAACTAAAAATATGAAAATAAAAAATATTGGGTAGAGTGTTTAATTTTATCAAACAAACTATTGTAAGGTATAAAAATGATTGTGTGTTGAATTATTAAGTGGAAGAAAAAGAAGATGATGTGGAAGAAAAAGAAGATGATGTGGAGGGTGTTGTGTGTTGAAACTATTGTATATAGTCTAGACTATATACAATGGTGTCAAGATTCAACACTCTCCACTTCATCTTTTAACATTCCACATCATCTTCTCTTTCTTCCATATCATCTACAACATACATTCAACTTTTACTCGATACAATGGGTTTTTTTTAATAAAATTCAACATCCTATTTTACTAATTAATAATTATTATTTTCTATATTCAAATTAAGTAAACCTAGTCTCTATTTATAGAGAATTTAAAATGATAAATTTTTGTATAAGAAATAAAATAAATTATTTAATTTCTAATGTGATTATTGATTTTAAATAACTAAGAAGGTATGAAAATATCTAAAATCTTTATAAAGTGACATGCGTTGTCGGTGGTCTCTACCTTCTTCTTATTCAACATGTTGAATCTTTTCAACATCAGTTAATCCACATCATCAATTTTCATTTTTCAACACCCTCATTGTTGTGATTCAACTATTGAATCTTTTTTTTCAACACCCCCATTGTAGATGGTCTAAGACGATCCTACAGATCCTATGTATAGTTGTGTAAGTTGGCTTTGTGCCTATCTGAAAAACACTGCCAAAAACAAACAATCATGGACCCACTCCTAGTTGTCTAACAAATTATCCCACTCAAATAATGTTTTTCTTTAATCTAAGATCCAAATGTTTTTTTTTGTTTTACAATGACTAAACTCAGATAAATATCAACTAAAATAAATATATATGATGATAAAGTTATCGCCAATAAAATTCTTAGTTGTCTAACAAACTTAGTTATTTGAGTTTGATACAAATATTGCATGTTGTCCGTGTTGTTTTACCCGTTAACTTAAATTTTAGCAACTAACTTATATGTTACATGATAATTAATATATTAGATTAAAAGCCAATACCACATTATAACGACTTTATTATGTTAATGATTTGGCTACCGCACTACATAATAACACTTAGTTTGATAATTAAATATGATTTATGTTCTAATGGAAAAATAACATGAGAATTAACAACTAATATATATATATATATATATATATATATTACTATGTTAAACGAAATATTATATCTATGTTTACATGAGAAGTTACAGCTAATATCTTTGTTAACAACTACAATATTTTTAAAAGATACATCAATATTAACAATAGACAATATCGATTATTGCTTGTTGTCCGTGTTGTTTTACCCATTAACTTAAATTTTAGCAACTAACTTATTTGTTACATGCTAACTAATATATTTGATTAATAGGCAATACTACATATAAAGACTATTATTATGTTACTGATTTTCTTAACGCACTCCAAATAACACTTGCTTAATAATCAAACAAGTATCTTAACAAATAGTTGATAGAGTTAACATCTTTGACATGTATCATATTTCTATAAATATATGGTAATACATCGTACCAAAAAATGGTAATACATGCGTTAACTATGACTATGATTCACTAGAAACTCAGACATGAGAGAATTACTAACTTTCACTATCAATAAAATCACTCTTGAATTTCATCGGTTTATCTAGATTTAATGTTAAATCATTGAGAAAACGAAAAATCAACGAAGATATTCATGAAAAGAAAGAGAAAAAGAAGAACAAACGAAGAAAAAAAAATTGGGTGAATCATAAGAGAAGAAAAATAGTGAGAGTAAGAGGAGAGAGTCTTAGTGAAAAGAAACACCTCAGAGAGAGATTATAAAAAAATCAGATTGAAAGAGAGCATAAGAAGGACAAAATTGTCCAACTAAACCAGAATTGTAAGGAAATTCACTTTTGTGTCAAGACGTTGATAGTCTCCTAACCCTCTTAAAAGGGTATTCGACTAATTACTCATTATAAAATTGCAAAAAAATCAAAAATGGTATATGTTATGCATAAACTATATGAGTATTCATTTATATCATTACTGAAACTCTATACCCATGATTCCATAATTATAAACTTTAATATATTATTATCACTAACAAAAAAATGAAAACAAAACACGTCATAAGAGAGATACAATAATGCGTACACGAGGATTAAAACATGAAAAATACGTGAATTTAGTGATTTTAGTCTTAGAGTTTTAGTATATTGTATAATGTTAGTATGTTTAATTCAACCGAATTATTTGATAATAGACTTTAGTATAGTTTGGGTCGATTTTGTTTCGGTTAATTTTGTTTGACTCGGTTAAGTTTGATTTTTTTGCCCATCTCTAGTTTTAATAGAGAAGATAAGACACAAGTTGAAATTAAAAGAAAGTACTTGTGGAACCACCATAGCCTAGTGGTTAGGCTTGGGCATAAAAACCAAGACCGAAAATAGAACCGGAACTAAACCAAAACAACAAACCAAAAACAAAATTCAAAAATAATCGAATGGTTCCTATATTTCTATAACCGAAAAACTAAAACCGAACCGAAATCGAGCCAAAAACTGAACGGGTACCCCGAATTTCTGAAATATAATTTATATATCTAAATATTAATTATATTTAGTATTTAAATTAATAATTATTATTTTTTTAAATATTACTTATAAACTGAACTATCCAAATATTTTTTATCCAAAGTATTTACCATTATATGAATTGCCCTAAAGAATCGAATGACCCAAATAGTTATATCCAAAATATTAAAATTTATCTGAATTACCCAAATTTTAATCCAAAATCTCCAAAAAAAAATCTGTTTTATTATCTTGAATGTTCAAAACTAACCGAAAAACATAAATCGAACCGGAACCGAAGTGAAACCGAAAGTTTATTGGATAGTAGTTAGTTCTTATAATTGTTATCTGAACCGAACCGAAAACCAAAATATCTGAACCGAACCCAAACCGAATTTCATAAATAACCGAATAGTTTCTATATCTCTAGAATTGGAAAAAAAAACCGAAAAACCAAAAAACTGAAAGAATCGAACCGAAAATCGAACGCCCAGGCAGTGGTTAAGGTTTTAAAACTTCAACATCTAAACATTATATGATGATATAATTATCACCCGGTGTAATGAAGAGGAAGAGCCAGTTCAAGATTATTGAAATTGGATTCATACTTGAACGAATGGATCGTCATTTATATTTAACTATTTTCAACTATTCCCCTCCCTCCCGCCCCTGTTTAAGAAATTAACAAAAATGCTAAAAATGTGAGAAATGTGCAAAAACCAAAAGCAAAGAAAAAGAATGATTAGAAAAAAAAAGTTAAAAGGAAGAGTAGTAGTAGTTAGAACGTCAGAACTCAGAACGTCTGCTTCAGAAATGACTGCTAACCCGGAAGATTGGCATGCATTCGCGACAGGGATCGAAGCACTCCAAAGACTCCAGGAGGATTTTGAGGATGTGAGCATGGCTCATATTCCTCGGGATAGGAACGGACGGGCGGACGCATTAGCAAAGGAAGCAAGGAACAAAGGCTTCATCTTTTCCCATATTGATCAGACTCGGACAGACGGAGATGCTCCCCGGAGAATCGCCCATCTGACCAACACTTGATCAAGCCTTGTTGGGTAGCCGACAAAAAAAAAAAAATCGGTCAAACTGTGCCTCCCGATCCAAAGTCTTCTTTTTTATTACAAATCTAACAAACCCACTAACCCCAAATCTCTAAACCGACATAAACTTCATTCTCCAATCTACTCTGTTTCTCATTCGCTGCTCTATTTCCAATGGATTGTTTCTTGAACTGCGTGCGGTTCGATGTCACCACGACGAACATGGAAAAACCCACAAGCAAAGAAGGATCTTTAGCCGTCTCCGGGGTCACCCGTTACAGCTGGGATGACGTTGATGCTCTTACTTCCAACTTCTCTAGACTGATTGGTTCTGGTGGCTACAGCAGTATATACATGGCTCGTTTGTCTAGCTCAGCCAAAGCTGCTCTCAAGGTTCACGTTAGCAGTCACCGTCTTTACAAGATCTTCAAACTTGAGCTTGATATCTTGCTCCGTCTTCAGCATCCCAATATCGTCAAGCTTCTCGGCTATTTCGACGATTCAGGTACTGCTACTGAAACCAGTTTGTGGCTTGATCAAGACCACAAGTGATTAAGCATGTCTAAGAATCTTTGCAAATGAATTGAACTTCTTCTTGTTCGTATTTCAGAGGAAAATGGTGCTCTTCTTCTCGAATATCTTCCGCAAGGAAACCTACAAGAGAAGCTACATAGCAGCAGCAAGCAAGTCTTGCCATGGAGGAACTGTGAGGTTTGGTTGCTTGTACAAGTAACGCGCGGACAACTTATGGGCATAATCGATGAAGCCCATTAGGTTAAGTGCTGACTTAATAAAGAAGGAGAGATCACGATAGGGATCTCTAAGCCAAGCTTCTGGGAGGCTGAAGCCTCAAGCTTCCAGAGGAGTGCTTCCATGGCATCTCTTAGAGAGATAGAGTAAGCTAGAGATGATATGTTGTTCTAGGCTTAACTCTTAGCCATGTACTATCTCTTGTATCTTTGTATACTCTCAAGGGTTGTATAACCAGAGAGAGTTATGATCTTGTAAACCACATCGGAGGAGTTTTCCGATACTTCATAGTGGATGTTGTGGATCTCTGAATCCACCCCAGAGGTAGCGGTGCAGCCGTGAACTGGGTGAACAATTCTTGAGTCATGAACAAGAATATGTGTGAATCATATGAGTAGGTCCAGGGGCAAAGCAAATTCCGTAGCAAAGGGTATTAGAGCTTGTTAGTTGATTGCTTGCTTGGTAAAATACCCTTACACAGTGGTATTAGAGCGAGCCAATACCCTCACAGGAACCGTACTGCCATTGCGTTTCAGCTAGTTCAAGCCATTGAACATATTCACGAGAAATGTAGCCCTCAGATCGTGCACGGGGACATCAAATCTTCCAACATACTTCTAGACAAAAAAATTCAAATCTAAGCTCTGTGATTTCGGGTCAGCTAAAGTCGGGTTCTCTTCAATGGTTCAGCCTTCTACGACTTCACCTAGATCCAGACATGTTACGATGGTAGGATCTCCGGGCTACACAGACCCTCACTACTTAAGAACAGGGGTTGCTTCCAAGAAGATGGATATGTATGGGTTTGGTGTGGTTGTTCTTGATTTGGTTTCAGGAAAAGAAGCCTTTTCTGCTGATAAAGGCGAGATGCTGGTGCATGTAGCGTCTCCACTTATCCACAAGATTCTTGATTCCAGCATAGATATTGCAGAAGATATTGTGAGAGGGTTTTTGGATCCAAGATTGTCAAGAGATAGCATTAATATTGATGAAGTGAAGACAATGCTGAGTGTGGCTGCGCTCTGCGTCAGTAGCCCACCATCTCTAAAACCTTCAGCTTCTCAAGTGGCGGATACTCTTATACAGAAGATCCCATCTTTGAGTTTCCATGGTTGTGGTAAACTAGTGTGAGTTGAAGGCATCCAATGATTCGATGTCGTTTAGAATGCTGTATAAAACTATGTAACTAATCTTTGTTTTGCAATGTGAATAGCATCAGGAAATGACATTTGGTGTAGTTATCGTTTTTGATCCTTTGTGTGATTGCTTTATCTAAAAACTAGGTGACCGGTCCGCACCCTGTGCGGGCATGAACAGATTCAGTTATGGGCTTAATAGTGGTTGGGTTTTGGCAGTCACAGATTTTATATCATAAGACCACCGTGTTTGGGGTAAAGCAACGACACATGCAAATGCTGGTACTCTATAATTTACAAGGACGTGATGTAACAAAGTATCTTCAGTATCAGGGTGCAATATATTGTGTGTATGTATAATTGCAATATCATTAAAAATCCTAATATGTGTGTTTAAGATTTAATTTTATTACTTAACACTACCCATCTGAGAAATCGAAAAGATAAATAACTATAACAGTTTTTATATTTTCCTTAATTTGTTGGAAAAAAGTAAAGGTACAATTAAGTATCATTGGCTACGGAATATTCTGGAAAACTTGTTTGTAGACAACATTCAAAATTTTCGTCTTCGGCTTCCTTTCTTTACCAGTTATTAGGATTTTTAATCCTGATCTCGATTTAACTCTTGAAAATACGACGTAGAGCTGACCATGAGAGAACACTAACCTAGACAGAAACAAACCAACGCTTTCTAGTGTTTGACCGTGACTTTTGTTGATTGTCATCGCGAAAGTCAATGTAATGGGAAACTGTCTTCGACGCATTCTGAAGGGAAACTTTGTGCCAGGTGGTGTGACAAACATTCTACGAATCCAGACCTTGTCTCCAGTAATATTGTTTCCTGTTATAATTCTAGCTTCTATCACATGTGGCAGTAACTGAGTAACAATTAGCCTAGTACCTGGCCCGAACAGATGTAGCAGTACCAACAGACCACTGGCTACTATCGTTGTTTGTAATAGCAAGTGAATCATCAGGCAGACTGCATAAATGAATTAAGACACAATACAAACACAATTTAAGTATGCGAGTAATTTATTTAAAGGGTTTAACATACAGAAACATAATATAATGGAGATGTACCAAGCTTTGAACTCATCAATTAGTTCAAGCGTTGGGTTGAGCAAAATATGAGTAGAATTAAAACCGCTTGATATAGAGTAAGTACCTACAATATAAGATTTTATTAAATGACATGTCCACAATAATTATGGTTTAATCATCGTCTGATCACATACCTTTCCACTCCTTAACAGAACAGAACCTGATCACACAAATAATCATTTTGGACATGTTTGCAATATTGTACTCATGTACTTGTTTAGCATAACCACCCCATAGAGTACACATCATCTTCACATTACTGTATAATAAAACGTTAAGTCAGAAAACATATGATAACATGTTTATAAAGAAAATCATAGAAAAATGATAAAATAAATAAGCTTACTTGTGGTCACGTAACTCTATCAAAAGCCTCATGTTATCTTATCCTTTTATCATTTTGTTTTCCAAAGACCCAAAGTTAATGATTTGGCCAATAACATCTACATAACACAACCAATACAAAGAGGAACAAAATTAACAAATCTGAAATAAGTTTTAAATGTGTAAGATCAGTTCTCACCAACCAAACAGCTGCTATCGAGATTTCCTTCCATAATATCGGTAAAATTCGCAAAATAGTTTTCAGGAACTTCACTCAGAAACTCAGAAGCTTTTCCAACAAAAGTGGTTGAATAGAAGCCAATTTTGTACGGATGGGAGGTTGTACGATGTTCACCAATGGCATCGTAGACCTTGAACAACTGGACGACAATTGCATCTCCCTCATGTAGCTTGTCACCATATTTTTCGGTGAGTTGTTCACCAAAGGAAGCATGAATTCTTATTCCCTGATTATACATTTCGGTAGGACAAGTTAGGATCATTTTATGATCTTACTAATAAACAATAAAAAAGACTCAATCAAGTTGTGTGAGAACAACTTACTTCTTTATCAACGAAAACCATTTCAATGGTATTGCCTGATTCTTTGTTGTAGTTTCTCCACAACCGAATAATCCTAACTTCAATACGGGACGTATCTTTACTGGGCTTTAAATCTCTAACTGGGCAAACAATATTTTTCGCCGCTCGTACCATTGCCATTATAGGACAAAAAAATAAGAATGATATGATTTAATCCTTCGAGATTGACCTCTATATATATGAAGTGAATCATATAGGTTTGTAACGACGCCAAGAAAATATTCATAAAATAAATTATGGAACCATTTAAGTAAAGATAGTTAATTTTTTTAGAAGAAAATTAAATGCATATAATATGATTCTAACTTGCGCAAGTAATCAATATGATTTACCGTATTTTTAGTAAGGGATAGTAGTAAATTATGTATTAATTAATATTCTTGCGCAAGTAATCAATATTATTTACCGTATTTTTAGTAAGGGATAGTAGTAAATATATGTATTAATTAATATTCTTGCGCAATTAATATTAATTACTTTCCTACTCCTTCAATCTGTCTTATTTATTTAGTAATTATTCAATGCATTAAACATATAAATATTCTTGCGCAAATAATATTAATTACTTTCCTACTGCTTCAATCTGTCTTATTTATCTAGTAAGTAGTCAATGCATTAAACAAAATAAGGTTAGTATTTATAGGGCTTCCCTTTTTTGTTATGTCGATGAGAAAAATAAATCAAAAATGAATTTCTGAAAAATCAACCAATAGAATCGCGTTATTTCGGTTGAAAAGGGCTCTGTGAGCGTCAAGTGTCAAATTTTATTACTCATCACTATCCATCTGAGAAATCAAAAAGAGAAATAATTGTAAAAGTTTCTATATTTTCCTTAATTTATTGGAAAAAAAATAAAGGTACAATTAAGTACTCTTAGCTACGGAATATTCTGGAAAACTTATTTGTAGACAACATTCAAAGTTTTCGTCTCCGGCTTCCTTTCTTTACGAGTTATTAGGATTTTTAATCCCGATCTCGATTTAACTCTTGAAAGTGCGACGTAGAGCTGACCATGAGAGAACACTGACCTAGGCAGAAATAAACCAACGCTTTCTAGTGTTTGACTGTGACTTTTGTTGATTGTCATTGCGAAAGCTAATGTAATGGGAAACTGTTTTCGACGCATTCTGAAGGGAAACTTTGTGTCAGGTGGTGCGACAAACATTCTAGGAATCCAGACATTGTCTCCAGTAATATTGTTTCCGGTTATAATTCTAGCTTCTATCACATGGGGCTGTAACTGAGTAACAATTAGCTTAGTACCTGGCCCGAACAGATGTAGCAGTACCAACAGACCACTGGCTACTATCGTTGTTTGTAATAGCAAGTGAATCATCAGGCAGACTGCAGAAATGAATTAAGAAACAATACAAACACAATTTAAGTATGCGAGTAATTTATTTAAAGGGTTTAACATACAGAAACGTAATATAATGGAGACGTACCAAGCTCTGAACTCATCAATCAGTTCAAGCGTTGGGTTGAGCAAAATATGAGTAGAATTAAAACCGCTTGATATAGAGTAAGTACCTACAATATTAGATTTTATTAAATGACATGTCCACAATAATTATGGTTTAATCATTGTCTGATCACATAACTTTCCACTCCTTAACAGAACAGAACCTGATCACACAAATAATCATTGTGGACATGTTTGCAATATTGTACTCATGTACTTGTTTAGCATAACCACCCCACAGAGTACACATCATCTTCACATTATTGTATAATAAAAATGTTAAGTCACAAAACATATGATAACATGTTTATAAAGAAAATCGTAGAAAAATGATAAAATAAATAAGCTTACTTTTGGTCACGTAACTCTATCAAAAGCCTCATGTTATCTTTTCTTTTTATCATTTTGTTTTTCAAAGACCCAAAGTTAATGATTTGGCCAATAACATCTACATAACACAACCAATACAAAGAGGAACAAAATTAACAAATCTGAAATAAGTTTTAAATGTGTAAGATAAGTTCTCACCAACCAAACAGTTGCTATCGAGATTTCCTTCCATAATATCGGTAAAATTCGCAAAATAGTATTCACGAACTTCACTCGGAAACTCAGAAGCTTTTCCAACAAAAGTGGTTGGATAGAAGCCAATTTTGTATGGATGGGAGGTTGTACGATATTCACCAATGGCATCGTAGACCTTGAACAACTAGACGACAATTGCATCTCCCTCATTTAGCTTGTCACCATATTTTTTGGTGAGTTGTTCACCAACGGAAGCATGAATTCTTATTCCCTGATTATACATTTCGGTAGGACAAGTTAGGATCATTTTGTGATCTTACTAATAAACAATAAAAAAAAAGACTCAATCAAGTTGTGTGAGAATAACTTACTTCTTTATCAACGAAAACAATTTCAATGGTGTTGCCTGATTCTTTGTTGTAGTTTCTCCATAACCAAATAATCCTAACTTCAATACGGGATGTATCTTTACTGGGCTTTAAATCTCTAACTGGGCAAACAATATTTTTCGCCGCTCGTACCATTGCCATTATAGGACAAAAAATAAGAATGATATGATTTAATCCTTCGACATTGACTTATATATATATGAAGTGAATCATATAGGTTTGTAACGACGCCAAGAAAATATTCATAAAATAAATTATTGAACCGTTTAAGTAAAAATAGTTAATTTTTTTGGAAGAAAATTAAATGCATATGATATGATTCTAACTTGCGAAAGTAATCAATATGATTTACCGTATTTTTAGTAAGGGATAATAGTAAATTATGTATTAATTAATATTCTTGCGCAAGTAATCAATATGATTTATCGTATTTTTAGTAAGGGATAGTAATAAATACATGTATTAATTAATATTCTTGCGCAAGTAATATTAATTACTTTCATACTCCTTCAATCTGTCTTATTTATTTAGTAAGTATTCAATGCATTAAACATATAAATACTTTTGCGCAAGTAATATTAATTACTTTCCTACTGCTTCAATCTGTCTTATTTATTTAGTAAGTATTCAATGTATTAAACAAAATAAGGTTAGTATTTATAGGGCTTCCCTTTTTTGTTATGTCGATGAGAAAAATAAATCAAAAATAAATTTTCGAAAAATCAACCAATAGAATCGCGTTATTTCGGCTGAGAAGGGTTGTATGAACGCCACGTGTCAAATGTACTTCTCTTTTAATTATGCAGAAAAGAATTAAGACACAATACAAACACAATTTAAGTATGCGAGTAATTTATTTAAAGGGTTTAGCATACAGAAACGTAATAATATGGAGACGTACCAAGCTTTGAACTCATCAATCAGTTCAAGCGTTGGGTTGAGCAAAATATGAGTAGAATTAAAACCGCTTGATATAGAGTAAGTACCTACAATATTAGATTTTATTAAATGGCATGTCCACATCAATTATGGTTTAATCATTGTCTGATCACATACCTTTCCACTCCTTAACAGAACAGAACCTGATCACACAAATAATCATTGTGGACATGTTTGCAATATTTTACTCATGTACTTGTTTAGCACTTTATAATTTTTCTCACCTCTGTTATGTTCCGCTTCTTAATGTATAATGTTGGGTGCAAAATAGGTACTTTCGAGATCAACAGCCAAGATTACGATAAATCTACTGACTAGCTCACGAAATTTCTAAATAACTAGAAATATTGAGAAAAACAATTCCACATATGCTGAGGTACCTAGAACGGATAGAACTACACTCTGAGTAACTCCTCCACAAAAGGAAACAAATTTTGCATTTTTTTGCGGCCAACAAACCAGCAGCTCGGCCAGAGTCCCACCAAACTGTCCAAACCAACCAGTGTAGAGGTTCCAGTGACATAGGTTCAGTCCAAGAAGAATATCTCAACAACCAGAACGACTTTTGGAGCGAAAATTATTTTAAAATAAGGCTTACTAATCAAGGAATAACTGAGAGTTTGAATTTCAAGAAAATCTTCACGGACCAAGAAGTTATGGATTTTACAATCTGGAGGTTTCCGAGCCCATCCAGTTACGAGTCTCGGCTTTTAGAAGTTAAGTTAAGTCCAACAACAAAGCGGCCTTCTCTAGACTCATTCATGGAATTCAAGATGGATCTCTCAGCTTTCCAGAAAGCCCAAGATCACAATATTTAGTTAAGGAAATTAGGAGTTATGCTCATTTTTTCCAAAATCGGCCAAACCGAGCATTTTATGGAAAGATTGGACAATCTTTCGGTTCAATCACTCACAAGCCAACTAACTCCGACCAGAAGATTATATGATCATACCAATACCCCCAGAATACATAATCAATGACCCAGAGGATTTCTACAAGTTCTTACCATGCACTAGAGACCATAGGATCATGAGGATCATCATTAACTCCAACTTACCATATTTGGAGTTCCTCGCATTCAAACCTCAACAGCTCTTTTCCTTGAGCTTTTGCACGGAATAAAAACATTTCAAGCCATATATAAGGTTCCCAGGAAGCTCTCATATCCTCTCAAACCGTCCAGATTCAAAGGAAATCAAGTCCCCGATTTATGGCTAAGCAAATCATCTCCAACAGCCATAAAATCTCCCAAGATCACTCCTTTGAAGACCAAGCTTTATTTTCAAGTTATTTTCTTTCCTAGTTAATTTTATGACCGTTTGGTCTTGTCCAGAGTTGTCTTTGTCGAACCTATATAAGCTCAAGTCCTTTCACCATTATAATTAACCTACTTTGAATTTTATGAAAACATATGCAGTTTTTTTAGTTTTCTTAAAACTATTGTCCAAGTCTTTTGAGTGTGTGAGAAGCAACTTTGGAGCAACTTGAATTATCAAGGATCCCTTCCATAGATCTTTGTGGCGTCCTCAATCCACCAGCATATCCAATCCATTTGTTGGCTAAGCTTGAGAGTGATACACATCCAGCAAGCTTTTGTTCCATCCCATCCATTTTGATCTCTCTTGATTAGGCTAAGAGTGACACACGTCCAATAGCCTGATTCCACCATATCTATCATTTTTCCTTGTCTATTTTTATTTTTAGTGCATAGCATAAAACGCATATCATTTGTTTTCCATTTGTTTCAGGTTTACAACTTGGATTCCAGGAATATCGATCATTCGATCACAACTCGGGTGAACCGATTGAAACCTCAATAGACCATTTTGATGACCCCATTATGGGCTGTAACATTTTGGTATCAGAGATAAAAGCTCCTGAATCATGTCCATTCTATCCTTGCATCATATTTAATTTTACATTTGTTTTCATAATTAAACCGAAAAAACTATAAAAACTGTTTTTTTTGTTTTTTGCATATTTATGTTCTTTGTTCATCATAAACTGAAAATAAGAAAAAGAGTGAGGTAGGAGACGACATTTAGTTTAGTTTGATTCATTTTAGTCAGAAAAAAGTAAAACGTGTTTGCATTTATTTTGTTATTTGTTTCCATTTTAGAAAAGTCAAAAAAATCTTCATTTCCGTGTTTGTTCTTGTTTGAATTTTTCATAAAAATAAATATATAAAAAGGCATAGAATTTTCTAAATTTCGTGCATATCATATTGTTACATAATTTTATTGGTTGCATCCACAAAAGAAAAAAAATTATCATTTAGCTTAGCTTATATCATTTTGGTCCAAGCATATTTAGTTGTTTCCATTTTCGGTTATTTGCATTTCCATCTTAAAGAAAAAAAATAAAAAAAAATATATATCAGTGTTAGTTTTGCATCCTATAATTCCTTTTCAGTGTGTTCATTAGCATACCATATTGTTTTCATTCGATTTTTCATCCGGAAAACCAAAGAAAAAATTTGCATCTTAGTTTATATCATTTCTGTCCCTTTGTTCCATTTTCTCGGATTAGATTAAGTTTCATTACTGTATTTGTTTTAATTTGGTTCGATCAGAAATTCTCATACTTTCACTTGCTCTTTGAGATAGTTTTCAGGAAGCAATGGTAGAGGAAGAACACGGCCAAACTTTAAGGGCCACAATGAACCAGCAGTTGGCAGCTCTACAAGAGCTCACCGACCAGATTTCTTAGCTGGAGAAAAGGGACAAGGCAAAAGGCAAACAACCAAAGAAAGGAGAAACAAGATTTGGAGATGCACAAAAGGCTGTCTATGTCTAGCCCAAGCCACCAGATCCTTCAAGGATCAACCCTCACCCAACTTCTAAAACTCTTAACCACCATGTTGTTAAATCTCGGTTTGATTATAACTCCTTTGCTGATAAAATTGAACTCTTTGAATTTTCATGAAAAAGAGGCTATCTTAGATGGGAGAGGAACCTTGATGAATGGTTCTATTACGACAGCATCCAGAAAAAGGAGAAGTTGTCTTATGCCATTGATCAACTTAGAGAAGATACCTTTAAATGGTGGGTACATGAAGAGGATGATAGAAAGTTTTACAAGGAACCAACTATCAAAACATGGAGAGCCCTTAAGGAAATCATGAGGCATGAGTTTGCACCTGACTTTAAAAGCTCTCAAATCCATGAACTATACCCAAGGAGGTATCCAACTCATGGTTCCAAAGAAGCAAGGAAACTTGTGGCACAAGAAGGTCAAAGAAGCTTGACTTCACAAGGTAAGATGCGGCCAAACCAGGGCCACACCATTGCCCATTGTTTAGACCAGAAGAAATGTTGGAACTCGTTTTTAACAAAAGGGTACGGACCTTTTTCCGCTGGGTTTTTCGACGGAGACGTCTGTCGAAAGAACCGGAATTTGGGCACGATGTAATCATCACCATGAACACTATGAGATAGTGTATTTGTTGGTCAAAATCGAAGTTGTTTTTAAATGAGAAATGAAAGTTCAAAGTGAATGATATGAAAAGCTTATAAGCTATACATTTGGCTAAAAATAAAAATTTAGCAAATGTTTCACTTTGGATATATGGGCTTGAATTAGATTTGAATAAGTTTATTATACAATGTGTCTATTAACTTATTTTATAAATCTTATTCTTAATATTATTTTTATATTTGTTAAATATAAAAATATAAAGCCACTAGAAAGTATTTTGTTGCATTTGATTTGATCAACTGAACGAAAACAGCTTTGAAAAATAATGTAGTCATTGATTGGTCAAAGGAATAACTCACCATAATGATAATCAATACGTTATGAATACTCCATATATCACAGTGTACGTTTCAGACTTTGCAAGAGTTAAAACAACACTTGTGTTCTCATTTTACACAGCAAGAAACCAAACAATTCCTCACATAATTATTTTTTTCTCTTTAATATCTCATTCGAGTATGAGAGTATACACAAAACAAGTTTCGTCAGGCTTCTGATATAGTGACGCAAATTAGAAGATTTTTGCAGTTGTATCCTGGGACTCATTACGTTATGGAACTGTCGTACTACGGGACATATTTTTGAGTTAAGGAAAAAGATAATATCTCGACTCTGCGATTGTATCATCCTCTTTTCTTATATTTTTGTATAATCATATCATTTTAATTCTTTACAATATTCAGTTATTCGTAGTTTATATATTACGGTTCTATCAGTCTTAACTCAAAATATCCATTTATTACTTTGTACTAATTGGACTGATTATTGTAAAAGTTTTATTTTTTTATAAGAACAGGTTGATCAATTTTTTGGAAAGGTGTTGGATTTGAATCCATGCTTCACTCAGCCAGTTTTTTGGGAACACGTGGGTAAAGTTTGTGATCTTGCTTACGTATTTTTGCAGGATTCATTGTTTCTGTGTTTGCTTCTTATTTCCAGGGATTGTTGTTTCTAGAATAATTTAATTGCCTCTTATAAACCAGTTTAATTTTGTTTTTAACTAAGCTGGAAAAGGTAATAGAAAGTTTGTCGGTGTTTGTTATTTGTCAAACCTTTCGTTTTGCTTAATTGTGGTTGACCGGTTGACATATTGGTCTAATTTATTAAGCGTTTCTTTTGCATTTATGAGAATTCGGCCAAAAAATCTCGAACTTTGCACAAATTGCCAAAAGAAACCTCAACATACTGGCTGGTCAAAAGAAATCTGTATTTTTATTGACTTTGTTAGTTTATTACAAAACTTTCGATTGACTCACCAATTAAACACATTGTTAACCTAATTAACAAATAATTTAAACGCCTTTAAGTCGACGTTAAATAATACGACGTCATTTTATCATTTTGTGTAATTAAAGACAAATGAATGAAACGACATCGTTTTAGATAAATTACTTATTAAAAAATAGGTGCTTACGTCACGCTCGAACCCGAGCAATCATAGTTTAGTAGGAGAATTTTTGCCACTGAGCTAGTGGACTTTACATTGTATTGACGAACACAATTCTATTTAACATATAACATTTTTTATTCCCCAGCTTTATTTGAATGAAAGGAAAATTTCATAAAAAATACTCCAACTAAATTTCATTAAGCTTTTTAATGCTCAAACTTTTTCGTTACGTAGTTTAATACACTAAATAATTATTTTTCTCATTATAATATACAAACTTTTAAAAATATACTATTTTAATACCCAAACTTTTTTTATTTTAGTTAAAATATCAATAAATTTCAAATGAAACTTAAAAAATCTTTAAAATTTACAAAGAAATTCTCAAAATTCTAATTTTATTGTATGTTTGAAAAATAAAAGTAACTATTTTTTTTCTAATCTTAAAATTTGTAATAAAATTTACAAATTTTAAATATTCAATTTAGTTTTTGTTTTGAAATAGAAAAAAAATTATTTTTTACATTAAAAATTATTTTTTAAAAAATTTTAAATTCTTCTCACTAATTTATTTACCTTATTTTTCTAAATATTAAAATAAAATTAGAAATTTTTCATATTTTCTCTTAGATTTTTAGAAATTTTTTAATTGTTGTTTGAAACTTATTGGTATTTTTAATTAAAATAAATAAAATTTGAGCATTAAAATGGACAGACTTTTAAAAGTTTGTATATTCTAATGAGAAAAATAATTAGTTGGGGTATTAAACTGTGTAACGAAAAAATTGAATATTAAAAAACTTAATGAAATTTAGTTGGAATATTTTTATGAAATTTTCCCTTCATTTAAATAAAGCTGGGGAATCAAAAATGTTATATGTTAAATAGAATTGTGTTAGTCAATATAATGTAAAGTCCATTAGCTCAGTCGCAAAACCCCTCCTACTAAACTATGATTGCTCGGGTTCGAGTCGCGACGGAAGCACCACTTTTTAATAAGTAATTTACCTAAAACGACGTCGTTTCATTCATGTGTCTTTAATCACACAAAATGATAAAACGACGTCGTATTACTTAACGTCCAAAATTAACGTCGACTTAAAGGCATTTAAATTATCTGTTAATTGGGTTAACGGTGTGTTTAATTGGTGAGTCAATCAAAAGTTTTGTAATAAAGTAACAAAGTCAATAAAAGTATAGATTTTTTTTGGTCAGGGTCGTGTCCAGATTTCTTTTGGCAGTTCGTGCAAAGTTCGTGCTTTTTTTGGCCGAATTCTCATATTGATTCATATTTGGTTTCATTTTCTGTGTTTTGTTATGTTTTATTTTGGATATTGATTGTCAATTTATATGTCGCCACTTAAATTTATTTTAAAAATCTGTCTTGCATTTGACTCATAAACTGATTTAAAATTACCTTTTAATGAAATGTTAATTTGTTTATAATAAAATGTAAATATAGCAATAATTTTGCTACTTGTATTTTTATGTAAGAACCATAAACTAACTCAATTTATAAGAATTGGTTACAATTATAAAAAAGTTATACTTTATTACACATTATTTCCATAAAAACAAAGGTGATCAAAAAAGAAAATACCATAATTAATAATAAAAAAAAAAAAAAAGAAAAGACCATGATTAGATAACCCAATTAGTATAATTGAGCTTATAATTCATGTTGATATTTGTTTAAAATAACTCAAGCCCACAACTCATGTAAGGGGAACACAAAATCATAAGATAACCTGATTAGTATAAGTTGGGCTTATAACAGATGTTGATATTTGTTTTAAGACACCGCAGCCCAAAACTCATGTTAGGAATACATACCCACAAAAGAAACAGCTTTTTTTATTTGACTTTCAGAAATAGCTTCTTCAAAAAAAAAATATTTTGTCTCTCTCTCAATTTTTTTTTGATAACGGAGATCTGATGAAACATATTGATCAACAAATCGTTGAAGGTATATCTCCAATAAACTATTTTTTGTTAATCAATACATCATAGGCTCATCGAAACAGCTTTTTAGGGTGGAGATTAACTCCATATACCTTATACCACCCTAAACTTTTTTTTGTACATCAAAAGACTATTCTATTACTCAAACTTGAGGTGGTCTGGGAATCTAAACCGGAATAGAACAACCAACAAAATAAAGATTACGATGAAATAAACGTGCAGTCTTGGCCAGCGCATCTGCGGTGACATTGTAAGTCCTTGGGATATGACGAATCTCGAATCCTGGAAAGCATATCAGCAGCGTCTTAATAGCCTCTAATTCTGTCGCAAAATTTAACCATGCCTCTGGTTCCTTTATCATAGCTATAACATTCATGCAATCAGTACCGAAGCGTTGGCATGACGAATATTGCAACATACACTCCATCGCCCATCTAAGGGCTTCTAGCTCCGAATGAAGCGCCGATTCTCGCTTACTCCAATTTCGCGTCCCCATGAGCTCCGTCTTCCCCTTCCAGCCCTTCCATACCCATCCGCACCCACTATATTCGTCTTCCGCTGACCAAGAACCGTCCACCAAACAAATATCCTCCAGACTTAAGGTCTGTGAATCGTCAATCATGTGGCCTTGTGGCTCCAGGTTGGCAGTCTCAATTGCCTTAAACCATGCCAAGCATTCGCTCTCTGCATATCTTACCAAGTCCATTGGATCACGATCTATTCCCCTAAATAATTTATCATTCTTGGCTTTCCAGATATACCAAATTAACCAAGGATACGTGTCCTTGTGTGACTCAGGGGTGGTAAGTTCATTCTTCCTCCAAAAAAGATAATCCATGTTGGCATATACGCTAGGAAGAGGAAACATATTTAAACCAGAGGGCGTCGATGAGAGGGCCCATACTTGCAGGGCAGGGGGCACTCAAAAATAGCATGGTTTGCTGTCTCTTCCGACTCTCCACAACGCGGACAATAATTATCACATCGTAAGTTTCTATAGTTCAGATTTTTCGTGACCGCCACATGTCCTGTTATCAACTGCCACATAAGATGGCATATTTTTTGAGGTGCATTAACCTTCCAAGCAAACGCTTGTAAATCAGTTATACTAGGTCCATAATTTGCTATTTTCTCATCCTTCCTGAGAATTTTCTGAGCTACCCAGTAACCTGATTTTACTGTGTACTGTCCATTCTTGGTATAGCTCCAGCAGAAAGTGTCTCTATGTAGTGATGTACGGGTCGCTAAGCTCCGTATGAGAGGAATGTCTGCCATATCAACGTAGTTTAATAATAGATCCATATCTCAATCCTTTTACTCCTGATTTATCAAGTCGCTAACTCTCATATTTGGATGCAGGACTGGAACAGAGGGTTGGGCCGGCCTGGCAGGTAATGTCGGGATCCAGGGGTCCTCCCACACTTTAACCTCATGTCCCGAATGGACCTTGTGCCTAATACCTAATAATAATAGACTTCGTGCCGCCAATAAACTGGTCCATACATATGAGGGGCTGCTGACTGGAACTGAGCGCAAAGGGGAACTCATTTGATAATATCTCCCTCTTAGAACCCTCGCCACCAGTGAGTCCGGACGCTGGACTAATCTCCATAGTTGTTTGGCCAAAAGAGCCAAATTAAACTCATGTATCAAACGAAAGCCCAGGCCTCCTTCCTCCCTTGGTTTGCACAGTTTTTCCCATTTCGCCCAGTGGATACCTCTCTTTGGTGGATTTGAGCTCCACCAAAATTGTGCAATGGCACTTGCAAGTTTTTCACATATTTCCAATGGCAGCAGGAAAGTTGACATCACATATGTTGGGAGTGCTAATAGAATGGACTTAATTAAGACCTCTTTCCCTCCTTTAGAAAGTCATCTACCCGTCCAACCATTCACTATGTGCATCAGTTTGTCTTTAAGGAAAACAAAGAGTTTACATTTAGACCCACTGATGTCTTCTGGTATTCCCAGATATGTCCCCATCCCTCCTCCATTTTGAATGCCTAGCTTTTCTTTAATTTGCTCATGGGAATACACATTTATCTTCTTACCAAAGAGCAAGAAATATTTCTCAAAGTTAATACACTGCCCAGATGCTTTACCATATGTCCTTATTATTACTTCTTCACATTCACGGGGCTCCGCCTTACAGAAGAAAAGGCTATCATCAGCAAAGAGAAGGTGAGATATCGAGGGGCACGCGCGAGTAACCCGCATCCATGTTATCCTCCCTTGATTCTCAGCGTGATTAAGAAGGCTAACGAGCGCTTCCGGCATAGAATAAAGATGAAAGGAGACAAAGGATCTCCTTGTCGTAGGCCTCTTTCTGGAACAATGGTCCCTCTTGGCTGGCCATTCATGAGAACTTTGTACTTAACCGAAGTGATACACCGCATGATCCAATCAATCCAAATCTCTGAAAACCCAATCTTTTCCATTACTGCTTTAATGAATGTCCATTCCATTCTATCATAAGCTTTGCTCATATCTGTCTTAATGGCCATCCTCTTAGTTTGTCCGTTTGGTTTTGTACGTAGCGCATGAAACAATTCTTGTGCAATCATCACATTATCCGAAATTTGTCTTCCAGCAACAAATGCTAATTGGGTTTCAGATATTAATCCTGGTAGAACCTTTTTTAGTCTCTGGCATAGGACCTTGGAGATTATCTTGTAACAGACATTACACAAACTAATAGGTCGAAATTTGGACATCTCATTCGGTTTATCAACCTTAGGTATGAGGCATATATTTGTGTCGTTTAAACCTGTAGGCATTGTTCCCTCAAAAAGAAATTGATTAACCATAAGAGTTAGATCATCCTTCACGATATCCCAAAATTTTTGGTAGAACAACGCTGTCATTCCATCTGGTCCTGGAGCCTTCTCCGGATGCATTGCGAATAACGCTAATTAATCTCCCATTCCGAAACTGGCCCTGTGAGTTCCTCATTATCTGGTCCAGAAATCCTTGTGGATACCTCCGATAAAGCTTCGTCTAAATTTTCTAGGTTAGATGACCCAAATAGGTCCCGGAAATAACTAGTAGCTATGGTTACTAGTCCCTCATCATCTTCCACTATATTTCCATCAGGACCAAGGAGCTGAGTGATCTTATTTCTCGCCCTTCTCTGCTTTGTCAGAGAGTGAAAAAATTTTGTGTTCCGGTCTCCTTCTCTAAGCAAGAAAATGCGACTCTTCTGTTTCCAAAAAAATTCCTCCGCCTTAAGAGCGTCAGATAATTCTTTCAAAGCCTCAGCTATTTCCTCTGTTGTGGCATCGTCATCCAAATAAAGCCCCTCCACTTTCTCTTTTAACTCCTCTATCTGCTTGCCTGAATTTAAATCTTTTTGTCTCCTCCATCGTCCCAAGGCTTTGCGACAACTTGAGATGTGTTCCATGATACTCGCGTTAGGGGTTAATTCACCAGATTTCCATCCCTCCAAAATAACTTGCCTCAGTTCTTCATTATCAATCCATCTCTTGTCGAACTTGAATGTCTTTGATTTCGTCACAGGCTTTGATAGGATATTCGCAAGAACCGGACGATGATCCGATCCCCAAAGCCTCATATAATTTACCCCAGTATGTGGAAATTTCTCATGCCACTCTTCATTGCCAACAGCTCTGTCCAGTCGGCATCTTACGGTGATTCTCCCTCCCCTCTTCCCAACCCATGATAACATGTTTCTAGAATATGGAAACTCCAGCATTCCACAATCACTTAGCATTTGTTTGAAAGGTAAAAAAGAGCTTTCCGAACGAGGTCTACCACCAACTTTTTCATTGTGACCTGTTATTTCATTAAAATCTCCAATCATCAACCATGGTCCAGTTCTGGTGGTGGAGAAACGCGTAAGACGTTCCCACACTTGATCTCTTAGTTCTAAAACAGGATCACCATACACAAATGTCATATAGACCTTTATTCCATTAATGACTGCTTCTACATCAATCATTCTTTTATTTGAAAACAAAACATTTATTTGAAATTCTTCTAAAGAAAATAAAGCTAAACCACCGCTGAGGCCAAGTGGCTCCATGGTAAACAAACGATCAAATCCTAACTCGGTCTGAATGTTTTGCAACATTGACCTATTATTCTTCGTCTCTGAGAGGAACACAAGTCCTGGGCGATGTTTCTGGCACATCTCCTTAAGGCGTCGAACTGTGAGGTTGTTCCCAATCCCTCGACAGTTACAACTGATTGTCTTCATGGCTCATTGGTCGATGAGTTTCTAGGCCCCATCGCAACCTCCTTTTTGCCGTGTTTGACTCTCATCTTCCTCTCACTGTGTCTCCCTAATTTGCTTGCTCCACCAACCCCATTTGATCCCTGAGACTTTGATCGTTTGCTTGGAGATCCTCCACGAAGGAACTCAAGTTTCTTGCTTGTAAAGCCCAAAGAAGAAATCTTTCTTGAGCCCGATTTCACTGCTTTCGTCGCTATCTTGTCTGATTTAGATCGCCCCTCCACCACATAAAGCGGTTCTGGCCATTTAGATTCAGAATCCATCAGCTCCTCTCCTAGTAAGTCATCCTCATTAGGTTCGAAACCAAGCATTGCATCATCTTGCTCAGTCATTTCCACGTCATCCAAAGCCCCAATGACCTGATCATTCCTACTCCCATCCGCCAGTTTAGGTGAAAAGGATAATGCTCGTGCAGCTCCCTTGCTACGGATAGTAACATTGCCCTCCATGGGGATGTCCTCTGCTGATGGGGTCACAATCTTACTTGCTATCATCTTCCTTTGGTGAAAATCCCCACTCTTCTGTTGCCTATCCGACGAAGATCCATGGATAATCGATAATTGTTCATACGGAACAATATCCAGTGAAGCATCGCGATTGTCTACACGGGAGACATCAGTTTCCCCCTTCCATCCCTCAGAATGAATAGGAGACCGCTGTATTTCCTTCCCATTGTCCGTAATAGACGTTGATTTAGCTCTCCATCTCTGGTATTGTTTGTGGTAATAAGGTGCACACCGACTTCCTCCATATCGATTACTTCTACGGAAGTCAGATCGATTCCTGGAAACTCTTTCATCCCAGTCGTACCCATATCTAACCCTCAGACGAGAGTAAGTGTGGTTCTTCTCATAGCGTCGCTCTCCTGAAACATATCGACGTGAATGCTCAACTTTATGATCTTGTCCTTCCCCTTGTCTCAAGGGAAGCCTGGCCGCATATGGTTTAGCTGGCGCGAGCTGCGTCTGAGGCTGCAGAGTATATCTCTCAGGAGGAGCTTGAACTCTAGAGAAAACATCAGGCCTTTCTCTCGGTGACTGGAGCTGGTTTTGGATACTTGTCGAAGGACAGTATCCTTTCTCATGTGATAGTAGACCACATATAGTGCAATGCTTAAAAAGCATATCATATTTAATCTCAATGGTGACCTCATCTCCTTCTGGTGACTGAACTTTCCTTGAGAACTTTAGTGGACGACGTGAATCTATCTAAATGAGCATACGACCCTCAGAAACTCTAATGTATGAACATGGCCAATTCTTCCACCAATGGTTCTCAGGTTTATGTCCGTCCATAGGTGAAGAGGAAAACCAACCAATTGCACCCAGAATGGAATTACCCAGGGGTAATCGTCATGTACTATTGGTTCCCATCGAACCAATACAAACATGCAGAAGTTGAAATGAAACGGGTCCTGTCTAAGAACAGAGTTTAAGTCTTCCTCAGAGGTGAAGTTAAAAAGAAACTTTCCATTTCCCAAATCATTCGCTGTGATCTTATCCTGAAGACCCCACTGAGATGGCATCGTTTGCAGTAGTTTCTCCACCTTTTGTTTCTTCGGATTAAGGATCTTCCCAATAAGGCTTAATCTGAATTCTTTTATGACAAAAGCATTATCATGATCTGTTAATTTTATCGGCTCATCATCATCGTAGAGCAATCCCTTGCCTTTGATATCCGCCAAGTGAGCAGACATCTGTCTCTGTGACGGCCCCATATGAGAGCACCACAGATATCGGAATCACTACGCTCACCCAGGGTTGTAAACAATCAATACACCAAAGAGTATAATTGAGTGTTACTGAACAACCAATATGGCATGCAGGTTAGTGAGATGTACATGTGTGTCGAGAGTAACCACGCTTTATGCGCACGAGGTACTCAAACTCCAAACAAGTTACCGAGAAACCTTCCCCAAACCCAAATCTCGTCGCACCAGTATGACAAGCAAGAGAGAGCTTATGATACCGACCGGAGACAGCAGAGAGGGTAGGGACCAAGAGAGGCCACGATAAACAAAGACAAAGATCTCTGGTTTACCGGAAGAACAGCAGCCCTGAAAACAATATACACCAATGAGTGTATACCGATCCCACAAACAATGGAACCTTGACGATAGCCCAGATCGATGCTGTTGGATGGAGACTCGAAGTACTGATCTTCCGGAGCTGATCTGTCGACGGTGGTGTCGCGAGCGGAGGAGAAACGTCAGAGAAGGAGGATCGCCGATGAGGAAGGGAGATTAAGATCGTCGATGGGTGACGTGATGATGAAGGAAGGTGAAGATTGCCGATGCTGTTGAATGGAGACTCGAAGCACTGAACTTCCGGAGATGATCTGTCGACGATGGTGTCGCGAGCGGAGGAGAAGCGGCAGAGGGTGTAGATCGAAACGAGATCCCTAGAGAGGTTGAGCGCCGTCGCCGTCGCCCTAGGTCTTCAAGTCGCCCTAGGTCTTCAAGTCGCCCTAGGTCTTCTCTAAACTTATTCTCACTACCTCTTCTCTATTCATATTACTATTTATTCTTGCACTCCCCAAAGTAGTCACCCTTTCATTTACTTCTTTAATTAACTAATTCAACCATAATTCAATAATCAAGATGGCCCATAAACAACTTTAACCAATCAAAAATCATGTTGGTCCACATCTCTTCTTCTATCCTCTTCTTCTTCTTTTCTTCCTCATACAATTTTTTTTAATTCAACCTCCATGGCCGAATTTTAAGCTTCAAAAACAGAAATTCTTGATCGTTTTTGATGATTTTTTTTTGTGAAATCTCTCTTAAATGTCGTGTATATCATGGCTAATGGAATAAATGTACTATTTGATAATAATTTAAAAGATTAGAAACGAATTTGAAAATTGTGTTTATGTATTTCGGGTATGTTTTATGTCTGTTTTTGATGATTTTTTGCTGAAATATTATTAAAAACAATTGTGTATCTCAGTTAGTGTAAAAAAGAAGATCCAATGAATGAGAGATTGAAAACGATTTTGAAAACTGTGTTTATAGTTTTTTGGGTATGTTTTATGTTCGTTTTGAGGCGTTTTGATGATTTTATGTATGTAATTTCATTTAAAATGAATTATACATCATGGGTAATGTAAAACCCTAACAATATCGTCCTAAAAATAGATTAATTAGTGCAATGACAAATTCTAGGTATTACTAAGATAACTGGTTTTACTAGGCAAAACAGAAAACTGGAATTACTGGTATTACTAGAATTACTACATTTATAATTTCTAGTGGTATTACTAGTATTACTATATTTACAATCCAGACTCGTATTACTATATTTACAATTCCTACTGGTATTACTAGTATTACTATGTAATGGTATTGTGTGAGAATTAATTCTAAGCATCTGAATATTGATAATTCTAATGATATACCATTTTTAGGAAAATGCAAAATCCGCATTGCACAATCATTTTTTATGTGGGGGATATTATATGAAGGATGAGGCTGAAATAAAATGGATCTCTGGAGATGGTGAAGGAGAATATGAAATTCACACGATTGTGTTGAAGAAATCAGTGGAGGAGATCACTTACTCTGGTTTGGTTGAGCGTATTTGCAGAAAGATAAAGGTAGATGAATCTAAGATGGAAATGAAGATTAGTTACTTTCCAATGGTATTGTATTTGTACAAGTCATCATACATCTGGAATGATGAAGACGTTTTTGGTTATCTATTGCAAGTAAATCATGAGAAGTGTAGAAGTGTTCTACATGTGGAGTTCATCAAAGAATAAGTGCAAATTCCAGAAGAAGTGCAAATTTCAGAAGAAGATGATGAAAATGATGATGTCTATGTTGGTCTATCTGATAGAGAGCCCATAGAGGCTGGTGATGAAGATGGTACTGAGAATGATGAAACGGATGTCCATGTTGGTCTATCCGGTAGAGAAACTATAGAGGCTGGTGATGAAGATGGTACTGGTGGTGCGCTCACTTTTAACGAAGACATTGAGATGCATGATGGTGTCAATCAGCCACGAGATGATGGCATGGATTTGGTTATAGGTCAAGAATTTATAACCAAGGAGGCAGCAAAAGTTCTTATCCAGACGGCTTCATATTAGAAATGTTTTGAACTTGATATAGTGAAGTCGGATACCAAGAGATATGTGGTTAAATGCCGAGGAGCCGAAGATGGCTGCAAGTGGTTTGTCCGAGTTGCAATGTTAAAGAATTCAGATATTTGGACGGTTAGAAGTTACATCAACCAGCATACATGTTATGTTGTTACAAGAACATTGCCTGATAGAGAGGCTGGTGATGAAGATGGTACTGAGAATGATGTAATTGATAATGAAGTTATTGGTGGTGTGCTCACTTTTCACGAAGACATTGAGAGGCATGAGAATGTCACCAAAAGAGATGAGCATGTGTTTGAAGATATAGATGTAGCACCACATGTTGACTATCAACCACGAGATGATGATATGGATTTGGTTTTCGGTCAAGAATTTACCACCAAGGAGGCAGCAAAAGTTCATATTTAGATGGATTCACATCAGAATTGTTTTGAGTTTGATATAACTAAATCGGATACTAAGAGATTTGTGATTAAATGTCGAGGAGCCAAAGAAGGTTGCAAGTGGTTTGTGCGAGTTGCAAAGTTACAGAATTCAGATCTTTGGACGGTTAGAAGTTACATCAAGGAGCATACATGTTCAGTTGTTACTACAAGAACACTACGTGATAGAAGGAAAGGCACACCACAAATCGTTGCATCTGTTTTACCTCAAGATTATCCTGGTACATTTGACACACCAGTTCCGAAAGTTTTGATTGATTTGGTTCATCGCAAGGTTGGTGTGAAAGTATCATACACCTCGGCATGGAGAGGAAAAAGAGAAGCTGCTAATGAAGTGCGAGGAAGTCCAGAAGAGAGTTTTACATTATTATACAGTTATATGTACATGTTGTAGCAAACAAATATTGGCATAAGAACTCGTGTGGAAGTGGATGAGGCCCAAAAATCTAAGTACTTGTTCTTTGCCCTAGGATCTAGCATAGAAGGGTTATGTGCGATGAGGAAAGTCCTCATTGTGGATGCAACACACCTCAAGAATGTTTATGGTGGAGTTCTCCTTGTTGCGACTGCTCAGGATCCCGATCATCACCACTACCCAATTGCGTTTAGTGTAGCAGATGGTGAGAATGATGAAAGCTGGATATGGTTTATGGAACAGTTGAAAATAGTGATATCCGATGCCCCGGGATTGGTGTTTCTTTCAGATAGAAACAAAAGCTTGATCAAGTCAGTACGTCTAGTGTTCCCTAAGGCCGAACATGGGTATTGTATATGGCATTTGTCTCAGAATGCTACGTCCATAAAACAAAGATACTTGCGCATTCAAATTTAGAGAATGCACACACGATTATACAGTGGCGGAGTTCAAGTACCTTTACCAAGATTTTCATAGGAAGGATCCTAGTGCAGCGGTGTATCTTGACAAAAGTGTTGAAGATAAGAAATGGGCTAGATGTTACTTTGAAGGAGATAGCTACAATGTTGACACCACCAATTCAGTAAAATCTTTTAATGGTGTCATTAAGAATGCGAGAAAGTATACCTTACTACCGATGTTTGATGTAATTATTTCAAAAATGGCTGAATGGTTTAACAAGTATAGGAAGAAGGCAGCTGAGATATCATCTACAGTAAAGCTTGTGCCTATTGTGAAAACTGAAATGTCTAAAAGATGTGTTAAAGCAGGGTTTCTCATGGTTGAAGAGTTAAACAGCTTCCATCTTGAGTATAGTGTGCATGAAAACTTGCAGTTGTGAGCAATTTTCTAAAGACAAATACCCTTGTGTGCATGGAGTAGTTGTTGCGACATTAATTACTAAGGCAGCTGGAAGGGAACTCCATCTATCTGAGTATTGTTCAAAATACTATTTAGTGGAGCAATGGGCTTTGGCTTATCACAAGACAATTTATCATGTTCCTCATATGTCTGATTGGGTTATACCAGAAGATGTTAGAGCAAAGAAAATACTTTCTCCAGATTTTGAAAAGAAGAAAGGAAAACCACAACAAACAAGATTTCCATCAGTAGGATAATCCCGTTGGAGAGGAAAAAGAGGCAAAGGGGGTAGAGGGAGTTCCAGAGGTACAGGCAGAGCCAGAGGAGGAGGTATGTCATCATATTTTGTATGTGGAAGTGGTTCGGGTACTACCTAGGATTTACTCGGTTTGGACTACTCGGTTTTACTAGGATTATTATGTGTAATTTGGACTACTAGGTCTTACTGGTGTTATTCTATGTAATGGGGACTACTAGGCTTTACTGGTATTATTATGTGCAATGTTGACTACTAGGTATTACTGGTTTTATTATGTGCAATTCGAAACCGATATATGTTACTAGATAAATTGTTTATGATGTTAATTTAGACTAATTTCGATGATTATTTTCCATTTATAGGCTATGTATATAATAAATATATAAAATAGACTATTTTGATGATTATTTCAATAGTTTTAGAAAATCTTATCGATTTCCCAAAAAAACTTCCTTAACTTTCATGGTTAGTGTGTGAATGGTTAGATAATAGTAAAGAGAATTTAACAAAATACGTATTTCAGGTAAGTTGTTTATGTAAATGTCTTCTTTAACGATAAGAATAGTGTAAAGTCATTGGTTCTACTACTAAATCTTCCATTGTGAGATGGTATTACTAGATAAACTTAAAAAATTGCCAAAGTTTTACTATGTGTAAGGTAGTTTTACTACTAACTTGAGATTAAAATGAGTATTACATGTGTTTACTAGACTTTGGTATATCCTTTTTAGTGTTTTTGGGCGTAATAAGCCCAGTAAATCCAATTATCCAACTAACTCATTTTTGGGCATAGTAACACATGTAACTTTAGTTTTCCAAACCTGTTGCAACACATCAAATTTTAAACATTCAAAAGCATTTCTCCTACCAAGTTTTAAACATTCAAAGTACTCAACATCCTAAATACATAACATCCTAAATACATAAGGCTAAGCCTTTGTTTTACACTTCTTCGTCGGTCCGTCAAGATCATCGGTTTCTCCTCCATGAAAGGAGTTTGCACCCACTGTGATGGTTCACATTTCCTCTTTCCCCTCTCAGCTTGTGGTGTACCATCACTCTTCTTTGGTGCAGCATCACCAACACTTTTTCTTGGTCTGCCTCTCTTCTTAGGTGCACCAACACTCTTCTTCTTAGGTGCAGCAACACTCTTCTTCTTAGGTGCAGCATCACCAACCCTCTTCCTTGGCCTGTCTTTCGATTTACCATACATCGTTGTCTTCTCCTTGCACCTATGCATGATCCAAGGACTCGATGCTTCCTTGTAAACGACCATGATCGACCTTTGTTTTTCTTCATCAGTATATTCCTCAACAGCTTTCCCATGATGTTCCTCAACAGCTTCCTCAGCCTTTTCTCAGCTTTCTCACTGGTGTTCTCTTCTTCCACAACTTTCTCACTGGATTTTTCCTCTGCTTATACAGCTTTCTCTACTTCTTCACTTTTTCCAGGTTCTTCCTCCATAGTTTTTTCGCAGCCATTCCCTTAAACATTTCACGTTCAGGTGTGATGACTAGTCTTCTCGCAGCCATTGCCGTAGTCCTACCACGTAGTGGTGTGGGAGTTTCCTCAGTCTGATTCCCACGTGGTAGTGTTGGAGTTTCATCGGTTCTATCCATATCACCACGAGGCTCATTAATCTCTACCTCAACCCGAGGCTCATTAATCTCTGCCTCAACTTGTTCAACTTCTTCTTCATCCTTTTCCTCTTCTTCATCCTTTTCTCTTCTTCTTAAATGTCTTCATTATCTTCTTCAGCCTTTTTCTCTTCAACGTCTTCTTCATCCTCTTTCCCTCCAACCTCTTCTTGATCATCTTCCCCTTCAGTCTCAGATTCCACCACTTTTTCTTCATCTTTCTCATCTTCCTTATTGTTCTCCTTTTCTTCCTCACTAGTTTCAGCCTTTTTTTCTTCACATTTTTCAGCAAGAATTTTGTTCCACATTGCCTCAGCATGTGCTCTACTTCTTTCCTTCACTTGGCTCAACATGTCTTTTCCCTCATCAGGCTCACTTTCACTGTCTGTCTCTTTTTCACCCTTTTTCTGCTCACTCTCACTGTTTTCCTTCTCCTTTTCACCCTCTTCGTGAGCATTGACATTGTTTTCTTTCTCTTTTTCACTCTCATTGTTTTTCTTCTCTTTTTCACTCCCATTGTTTTCCTTCTCGTTTTCACTCTCACTGTTTTTTTCTCTTTTTCACTCTCACTGTTTTCCTTTTCTTTTCCAGCCTCTTGCTCAACATTATCTTTGTCCTTTGCTTCATATGGATCATAATCCATCCCCATATGATCCCACTGTCGAAAATCCATGTCTTCACCATGATTTTGCTCCATCTTTCTCTCAATAGAAGTTAGCCTTTCTTCTATTTTTCTAGCTCTTTTTCTCAAAAGTCCCTGGTTTTTTTTAATATCACTCATCCTTGAGTCAATAGACTCCAGTTTTGTCTCCACCGATAAGTTAAGCCCAAAAAATCCTTCTCCCATAAACTCCAAATTTCTCTCTTCCCGACCTCGCAATCTCGAATCTAAACCAGCTTAGAGGATGATCCTTCTGCAAACGTTACTTTCTTTTTCCACAGTCTTTTTTGGAAACACTCGTGCAGCTTGATCTAACTCATAAAGTTGTTTCCACCAAATAGTCTTCTGCTTCACAGTTAACCAGTAGTTCCAAGTTTCACTTGGGCTGCCATGACGGTCATACTCTCGCTCCTCATCAATGATATGGGTCATCATTATTTCCTCACCAATAGTTGGAACAAAGACACTGTTAATAACCTGAAAATAAAACAATAAGTTAAATTAGTTAACTTTTTGTTCGAATAGCTTCTACTATAGCTAACTACATGTACCTTAGTTTCTCCAAGTGCATCATATATGTCTTCCAAAGGATAACCCTTCAGACTGCACTTTCTAAACCTGCTCTTACACATCCTTGGACAATCTTCACTAGAATCTTCAGAATAGATTCTAAACGCTTTCCCCAGATCCGGAATAGACTCAAACGCCAAAACCTAGTACATACAGTGTCACAGTGTTAGATTTCAATTATATAACAACTAAAAATTTACTAAATATATGTTTTACCTTTAAAGGGATTATGAAACCAGGAAAGCCACATGTGTCATTCACTTCACCCTTCAAATGGTTCATCATGTGTTTAATCCCCTTAAGGGCATCCTCAAATGTAGGTCAACCCCAGGGAAACAATCTGCAAGCTTCCAAATCATCTACCATCCTTAATATGAAGAGGTCTAAAGAACCATAATCCTTCGGCTTTCCTCTGATAACCCGACCAAGGAAAAACAAGACAGTCATCTTCCATCTATCTGGACAAGGCGGCATAGACAACATCTTCTACACATCAGTGATGGTGATCTTCTTTCTGTCATGGAAGTATTAATCCACAAACTTATAACTCCCCATCTTCTCATAGTTCGGTGGATAATCACGGCAGTCTAACCCTGAGATGAGGGCATGCTCCCTCATAGAATAGCGGATGGGTACACCATTAACCGCAAACAATTCACATCATCTTCTGGAATGCAAATGGTGCGCAGTAGTAACATCCACAACCCTTGGAGCTTCAGGTTTGGTTCGTCTGGCATGTGGAAGAAATGTTGAAACTGAGGATGGCTTGTGAACCATTGAGCTTCAGTCTTATCCTTGATGAGTTCTATTGTCTTGGTCACAAAGCATTTCGTTTGAATCTTGCAAGTCTTTGGGAACTTACTGCTTTTGAAATAGAACTCAAGGGGCTGCATTGGTTGCATTTCCTGCAATCAAAATACATATATACATGTTAGTAATGCTAGTAGTCTTAGTAATACTAGTAGTCTTAATAATGTTAGTATTCCTAGTAATGCTAGTATTCATAGTAGTCTTAATAATGCTAGTAATACATATATAGTATTAGTAATTCTAGTAGTCTTAGTAATGCTAGTAGGCTAATAATACATATATATATATATATATATATATATATACCTATTAGTAATTCTAGTAGTATTAGTAATACTAGTAGTACTACTACTTACTAGTAAGCATTTCTTAATAATAATAACCACAGATGCAATATATATATATATATATATATATATATATATATATATATATATCTCCTTCGGATCCATCTGAATCTGAGAGCGTTTCTACACTAGTTTCTCTTACTGGCTCTCTCAAAGGCGTCTTCTTCTTACTCTTTTTATGGGACTTATCAACCGTCTTTTTTGCATTTGACACCGATTTTCTGGTTCTAAGAAATTGACGACACCTTTCATTGGCGACTCCCTTTTGCTTGGAGCCCTTTTCATTTCCCTTCATAACTTTCCTGTTAAAGACATTACAATACTCAATCACTCTAAATTCAAACCTCAAAACAACAACACAACATCAATAAAGTTTTATCCACAACACAATTCATTTTTAAATTTAATTCCCTTTCTTCACACAAATCTTAACTTTCCACATATTTTCTTCAATCACCAATTCGCTTTCACATATCAAACATTCAATCACAACAACAATAATTCTAAATCATGGTGATATTCAATAATCAATCACTACACCATAACCTAAAAACCAAACATAGTGTCCTATTGAATATATACCCGATTCATATATATTTTCTCCCTAATTTATAGTTTCGGTTCTTAAGAAGGAATATTACCCATTGGATTCAACTTATTCAGTCAAAACCCATCGAAAATCGCAACAGTTTCGTCCAAAATAGGAGTCCACACTCCCCAAAATACCTTTCTATCATAACATATACCAAGTCTAAGATTTCACAATGTTTTCCCCCAATTTCATAGAACAAACCACTTATTACAGACACTTTCCCAAATTTACAAGTTTTCCCCAATTTTTATCAAACCTAATTACAAAATAAAATGAAATCAATGAGAGTAAATTACTTACCAAGATAAATGAAACCGATTCGGAAGATGGACGAGAGATTATCACATGGGAAGAAGAAGAAAGGAAGTTGATTTCGATTTAGGATTTTGTCGCCCTTTCTGAGACTGTTGCAGACGAGAGAAAGAGAGAGATGAAGGAGAGACAGACTCGGGGCTCCGAACTCGACACGAGAAAATGAGAGGGGGAGTCAAAACGCACCGTTTTGGTTAGGAGTTAATGCCCGACCCGGATAGAATCCGGATAGGTTTGGGTGGGTCGGGTTTTATAGGTCGGATCTTGTAAATATGTAGTATTTACATAGGGCAATATGTCTTTAACAAATTTTTCGATTTAAAAAAAAATATTTCTATAATAATAAAGAGACAAATGAACATTTTTATGGAGGATATGAGGTAAATGGAATTAATCTCCTTTTAGGGTCTAAAAGTCAATTTTTCTGTTTTGCATGTCGAATTAGATGAAAGATTTGTTCAATCCGCGGTTGATTCTGTTCATTTCGTCTATGTCCGAACAAGATCTAAAGAATATATCTCTCAAGACAAAATAAGAACAGCTGGAGTTAAAGGATCCTGAAACATCGATCTCATCAGGTCAATATATACTTTCAAATAGATCTCATATCCATTATATAATCGTTTCATTGAGTTTAAACAAAGAAAATATTAAAATTGAAAGTTTTTGTATATTTTTAATATGTTTCATGTTGACGTATAAGTTATGCTGTTCACATAATCTGTGATTAAATCTTTATTTTAGAAACATATTATTTAAATTCTTAGAAACATATTATCTATTTTTTATTATTTAACAATAACTTCTGATTTAAAAACATATTATTATTTTTATAAACATATTATTAATTGAAATAGAAAACTAATCTTTGCTATAAAATATATATTTTTATTTATTATAGTTAGTGATAAGTCAAGATGTTTGGGCCGCTTGAATTTTTTTAATTATAATAAATGGGCTCAAGCCAATTAACTTAACTGACAATTTCTTTTCTTTTTTTACTTTTCAGGATATTTATTGACGTAATAAAACAAAATAATTTTCTCTCTCAAGTGTTGGTTCCTCTCTGGAAAAGAAAAGAAGATGGCGATCTCCGACAGAAAAATTAAATTCGATCTATACAGGTACCATTTGTTTCTCTTATTAATTTCACAAAGCTACCTCATTCAGTCTAAATGTTTTATAAAGAACAAACATAAAAAAAAAATCTAACAATTTTTTAATATGTTTTGCATGTTGGATCCGATGACAGTCTTTCTTATTCCGATGAAATGGAAACGTGTTGCGATGACTTATAAGTATAGATGTTCTTCTTGAAAGCTTAAGCCGTACAAAATTGTATGGAAACCAATACGCAAAATATATATTTTAAATATTAACATGTGTTTAAATATATAGAATAAAAAGTATAAAACAAGAAATAAACAGAATAACAAATCCAAAGTACTACTAGTTCGTAAAAAAAAGCGACCCACACCTCTCTGCCTCCTTTACCGACAAGACCATAGCTGCTCAGGTGATCGGCGCGTGGCGGATCCGTTAGCGCCACCGCCGGTCAAATCTGTCTTTGATTCTTCCTCTTTATCTTCTACACTTTTTCGGTTTTTGGTTTGTGAAGTTTTCCATGGATGGTGAGCTTGAGAGCCTGTGGTTTGGAGTGGTTCGTCACACCTCCCTTGGGTCCATTGCATGCTGAAGCCGTTGTTCTGCTGTTCGTATTTGCAGTGGTGGCTGTGTCTAGTTTTGGCTGCTAATGTTTTGATCCAGATCTGGATCTGACCCTTCATCAGTCTGCGTTTTTTTCTTAGCTTTTCCTACCTAATCTTTTTTTCTTATTTACATGAAGTTTGGTGAAGTTTATTTTGTGGATTAATCTTGGTGTTTTATCCTCTTCTATATGGAAATTTGTGGTTTTACTTATGGTTTCTTGGTTCCTAAGCTTGTAATGTTTTCGGGTTTTGGTGTTGTTGTGATCGCTTTCTTGTCCTTTTTGCCGGTTTCTTTCAGCTGCTGGTGAGCTTTGGAGGGGTTGACCTCGTTTTCTTCAGTTATTTTGAGAATGGAGTGTTTGGTGAAAGGCTTTTATCTGAGCGTAGTGTGGTCGAATGAAGTGTGTCGCTGCCGTATCCGGAAGAAGGTGTGACCTTAGAGTGGTTCGATCTTACCGGGTTATAAATTTTTGTTTGTTGGTTTGGAGAGGAGTGCTCTCAGTGTGTTGTTAGAGGTTGATATTATCGTTCGGTGGGCCGTGGGCGACAACGATAAATCTCGTTCATAAGCGCCTGGAATTATTAGTTTGTTGCAAGCTTGGTGTACTAGTATCTTTGTGAGTTCCATTAATTTTTCTTAAGAGAGTTGTGAAGTTGTACTTATTTGTTTAAGCTGCCCGATGTGGGTTCTAGTTGCCTGTTCATGGGTTCTTGTTGCTGTGAATCAGCTTATGTATCGAACCTTGTTGTAATCCTCCTTTGAATTAAGATTATGAGATGACAAAATATATATATATATATATATATATATATATATATATATAGTATGTTATCAATGACAGTTCGGACTAATAGCCTAAAGCATACCAAAAAATCATGCCCCCTAATTATAAGTAAAAAATCTTTGTAATTAAAATACAGAAAAATCTATTAAATTTATGTTATTTTCAAAGAAATAAAGTACAACACATCAAATATTATTTATGAAGTCCTTGTTTTCTCCTATAAAATAATTAACTAATTTTTGACAAAATGTTTTAGTTAACTAGTATATTATCTATCGCTCATGACACATAGTCGTGCACAGAGAATCATTTATAGTATTCAATGAAAATTTTATTTCTACATAAACAACTAAACTCAAAACTTTCGGTAAGCAATTTCTTTTGTGTTTAGACAACAACCTTGCATTTGTTTAGAAATTTCAGTATGTCACCCGTTTTTGTAATTGCATTTGACAACATTTCTAACTCTAATCTTTTTTCTAGTAGGATATTTTACAAATCCAAAAAGTTATAATATATATATTACAAAATCATGTCAATATCAATTTTACCTTGTATAATTGTATTGAGTTATGCGATAATTTTAAGTTGTTTGAATTTCAAAAGTTTACAGAAAGATAAAACAACTTACAAAAAATATTTAGAAGATGCAACCATTCTGAAAAAGAAGATTAGTTGCAATGAAATGTGTAACTAATACGAGTATCCAGTAAAGAAAAAATGTATGGTTGAGGGATTTGAACCCAAGCATAGAAATTAGAATTAATTGTTATAACAACACTTTAACCAATATATGGGCATAAAGAAAAAGAAAGGACAGGTAGAAAGAAAAAGAAAGGACAGGTAGAAAGAAACAAAAAAGAAATGAGCAAAATATTGCAGTTGCATCCAAAATGTTCCGTGAAAGAGAATCAAATGTTTAATTATTATGATGAATAGAAAACGAAAAAAAAGTTTTAAAAAAAAAGAGGAAAGAAGGAAATTGATTTCGAATCTATTACCTCTACTACAACTTGCCTAGATCACAAACCACTAGCCTAAAACAGGTTTTGCAAATTTTGGCGTCCCTAAAATTCTTATATGGTATGGCGCCTAAAACCCATGCTTTACGGACTTTAGCCCAGGACCGGCCATGTATGTTATACAATATATCATTATTTAATATATTTCAAATATAATACGGATTTTCAAATTTTCTCAAAAAAATATTGCGAATCTTCATTATAAATTCTTTTTAAAAAAAAACCCTATTCTAATTGTTACTATCTTTTGTTTTTTTTTTCCTGTGAGGTTTGCCAACGGGAGTTCACTTTCATCTTTACAAATGAATAAATACTTATCATTAAACAATGATCAAGGTATAAGCTATCACAGGTATTGTTTAATTCAATATATTATATATTTTACTGTAGATTATATACTATTGAAATACAATATATATTATCCTTTATACGTACAAAATGATTTGATTTTATATTGTGACCATTTCCAAGAATTAGCAAATGTTGACATCCAGGCTGTCCGTTACAAACAAAAAGACAACATATGGGTTTTTTGTATACTATCTATACTATTACATATGCTTTCATTGTTTCCTTATGTCAAAATGTAAGGAATATATAATATGGCAACACCAGAAATCTTATATATTTATTTACAGATTATATACGTAAGGAAAAACAAGTAAGGAGATTAAAGATAAACTGTGATGGCATGAGATATTATCTAATGTAAATCAGGTAATAGATTACTACTGGTTTCGAATTAATACTGCAAACTTTATGGAACTTCTGTATTAGTGCTGCATTAGGAATGGAACTGATTTTGAATAGGTAGGGAAATGGGGACTGTATATTGATTGATGATTGCTACTAACTGATTATCTTATCACATTTGCTTCAATGAAGAACATAGGAATGTAATATGAAAAAGTTTATTGCATAGAGGACTTTTCCTAAGTTCACATTGTTTTAGCGTAATCACACACGCAAATGGTGTAAAATAAAATAAAAGTGTCTGAAATAAAATAAATTGTAATATCAAACAAAAACTAAACTTAGAGATTTTAACAAACCTATTTGAAAAGCCATTATATGTTTGTTTTTGAGGCTTTTCATCCTCATTAACAATCAAAATCTTCAAACATTTCTTCGATGTGACCCTAGAGATAGCAACATAGAGTTGTCTATGAAAAAAGACAGGTCGCGATATAAATATTTCAACGTGTGAGAGTGCCCTGACTTATATTAATCATTATAGAAAAACCACATAAAGTGGAAGCTCCCTTCTCCTAATCTTGAATGGTAACTTCTTGTTTGAAGGAGTGATTGACAGTTTATGAATTAAAACCACTTCCGCAACTTTCTTTCCTATAATAATTCTCACCTGCAAACAGAAATCAGACATATCCATAATCTACAATCTAGTTCCATTCATCAGTCCTCCAACATGATCTATATTCTTCAACAACATGACATGGCATCCAACTTTCAACCTAAGATTGTGATTCGGTAAATCTGATGCCTTGAAACTGTTAAGAAAATCTGGTGTGAGAGCTTGATCATTAATGGATCGTGTATCAGAAGGATATATGTTGTGAGAGCTTAAATATATTATTTCCTCACCTGAATTTTTTTTTAAAAAAAATTGTACTTTTCTTAAAACACTTAAAAACAAATAGGGACCAATTGTTTCTGAAATCAAAATGTACTTACCATCAAGTTTATTCAACATATGCTGATTTATATTGTTCACGTCCTCATTTGTCGGGCAGATGATCGCTCTCTCTTGAAAAAAGTTAGGATTTTTTTGCTATTGTAGAGCTGCTGCATCTCCGTAAAATTCTTTGCCTATTGATTATATAGGATCGCTTGTATCCATAATCAGAAACTTATCATGAATAGCGATTAGTGCATCACCATCATTAGGTTCACCAACTACTCCATCTCCAACATCCAATATCCATTGCGAAAAGGATTCAAGTTCCTTCAATTCTTCTGTACTCATATCGCTCGACAACAACCTCATATTCTTTGTTAGTTTGAGCACTTTTGCAGTGTTTCCACGTATAGGATGAATTTAGAGAATTCAACACAATTTCGACCCTCGAGCCACCATTAATAACATGCAATACTTGTCTGAAATCTCCACCTAATACAACAACTTTTTCAGAAAATGGCTTCTTTTTCTGTACTCCTCATAATGTCTAAGCTCCTATCCTACGACTCAAAACAATGCTAGCTCATCATCGGAGCTTGTCTAACTTGTGGTACATGAGTTGACTCCACCACTTGCACACACCATCATTACGGAACTCTTCTTTTAGGCCGGTTTGTTGTCTCCCCCGCTCTTCTGACCACTCGCCATTTTGAAAGGTCTATGGAAGACCAGATTTTGTCACAGAGATCTCCAAGTATGGTACCTGATACATTATCCCAAAGGTGCATCAGTTCATAAGACAATACACCAGACAATCATTCAAAGCATTTTAAGTATCACAATCAAAATGATGAATGAAATGAAATGAGAGTTAAGGTGCTTACCTTTCATAAGTATGGTGGGGAGTGAACTCCACTTGAATTCCCCACTTGGTATGACAATACTCGTATCGTGGAAGCTTAATCAACACAAGCTTGGAACTGAGAATAGCTTAAGATCCAAGCTCGCATGGTTGCAATGAGTTCTAGATGGCTTCTTTGATCCGGCTGGTGAGGAGTGATGCAAGAGTGAACTCCATCACTTGCAAGAGGAGGACGACTTGTATCTTTAGGATTTCTCACCATTACCCCTCCTCAAGCTTGATCCGACAAGTATAGGTGAAGGGCCAAGCTTGGAAGTGAGCAACATTGAACTGAAACAAGGAGCGCATCACCCTAATAGTTGCGCTTAGGCCAATTGATTCATCCCTTGATCTCTGCTCCACTGCCTTTGGACCACCAGTCTCCTCATGACCTAGGTGATGGCCCTCCTTGTGTCTTTTGAACTAGGAGTGCAACAGCCAAGCAGTCTGCGCCTAAGCCAACCGGTTCTACACACAAGCTTTCTCCATGGTTAGGAATAGACATCATGTATAGGCTCTGGATCAAACAGAAAAATACATCATTTGTAGGCTCTGAGCAGCATGGGAAAAGCCTTCTTTGTCTCGGTTTGATCGTGGACAGAGAGCACCTCTTATGTACCTGAAACATCACTCAAACTCCAGCAAGAATCAGACCACACACTAGGATTAGACAATTTAAATAAATGCAATGGAGAGAATCTAAACAACTCATTCAGTTCAAATCCATGCAAACCAATTCACTAAATGCTCAGGTATGATAACTCATCAACAACAAGACATTTAGGCTATTTTAATGATCATTTAAACAATGACATGCTCAAATGACAAAACCAGAGACTAGACAACTCATCCAATCACCTTAACAACAATATATATATAAATGCAATACAAGATCAGGAAACTCTCCTAGACCTTTAGATACGCAACAAGACAGAAAACTGAGGCTAAACAACTCGCTTAGACCAGAGACAACACAAATAAATATTTAGGACAAAAACTAGACAAAACCATGCTACCATACTTAAAGACCCCTACCCCTATGAAACAATACACACACAACTCTTTAAGTATCACGGAACATAAACTAGGTTCAACAACTCTAGCAATTTTAACTTGGCCCAAGGATACCGAATACACCAATCAACACAACCAGACATAACTACACAAGCTCTTAATAAGGGTTAGGAGTTTAACATACAACCAATGAACCTGAGCTGATTCCTTGAACCTCCAAGGCACACAATTAACTTGAACTTGTCAGATTTGAAGTTTGAGTTCTCTACCCCACTCCATTTCCTTGTGTGTGTTTTCCCTTTGTACTACTCATTCTTAAGACCCCTCCTTTCTTCTTGAATACCAGATGCCACCTTCTGGAACACAGTGAGAGACTCCATCTTGGAAAGAACATAGGAATCGCTTGTACAAACTTGGTTTGGAGTTTTGCTTGCCAAACAGCTCCAAAACCTTCTCTCTTCAAGAGATCTCTTCATGCTGAGAATAAGAGAGGGAGATAGACCTTGGGAGGTCTTTGGACACGAAATGGATGCAGTCTTATTCTTCTTGAAGATATTGGATAGTTGTCTAGACAGAAAATCTCCAATGGTTTGAAACAGCAATGAGGGTGATCTTGTGCTTGATTTGCGGAAGACTTGTGAGTTTTAGGAGCTTGAAGCTCTGATACCATGTGAGAATAGACAGATTATAGTGTGCGAGTGGTGTTTAGATTATAGAGTGGTCAGAATTAAAGATAAAGAGAATGAGAGACTAAGTGAGAATCAAAGAGACGGCAATGGAGAGTATTGGAGAATAAGAGAGAATTAGGAGGAATATAAGAGATTAGGATCAGAAGACCAGAGTATATAGAGAGAATGGTGAAGAAGAAAGGGGAACTCCCCCATTCAGCTTAGTTAATTTCATTTACAAATGGGGCTCTTTATTACCAAGCTTCACAACAAGACAACCAAGACAATAAACTACTAATATTGTGGGGGAAACATTAAACAACTATTTCTTTTTGAAGACAAGGAACTGAGGTGCAGCTGAGGAGAAAGGTACAGGTCCAAAATCCACTTGCATCAGGTCACATGTGATCTCGGTTTAATTCAAACTAAGAGTCTTGGCACCAACATCTTCTTCTTCTTTCTTGGACGAGGTAAGAAGAGCCAAGTTGTGCACAATGGTCTTGATTCTTTTGCACAAACTCGGCACAAAAGATTATCATAACCCTTGTTTTGCACATTCATCTTTGGGTGATTTGAGGCTGACCCGAACTTTTCACTTCATGATATTTGTTGTGCAAATCTTGTGCAAGATAATCTTTTGCACAAAATTTCCACAAACAACTTGATCACACCCAATTGATGTTTCTTCATTCCAATATTAAGTTCTTCTAAAGCTAACATAGATTTTTTGATGCCTAATTTTTGGATCCCTCCCTTTAATGCTCAAGGTCTCGTATATAGTCTCTCAGAGTCAGCCATATTTCCTTATCGTCCCGAGATTCGAGTTTATCTTCATCTTATATCCTTCCATATCGTCTTGACTTCCATGTTTATCTTGGAAACTTTACGTTTATTTGATGTTTTCCATTTTTCTTTATCAAGTCAAGTAAAAAATCATTCTAATCCGGGCTGGTTCTCGTTTTATATCATAAGTAGGCTTTTATCGGGTTTTAGGCTGTTTTGGACTTTTTAACAACATATGCGTTTTTACAACTTTTCTCGGAGAAATCGTCAATTTGTCCGATTTAAGGTTTTTATGTCGCTGGTCTTAGGAAATGATGAAAATCAATTCATTTCGTCAAAAACACGATGGTGTTAAGTTAAGAATCCTTGAAGCAACATTTGACTTAAACTTTTACGAGAAAACAATGTCTTCCTTGTTTTCTTCGTAAAAACTCAACGAAAATCCGATTGTGATGAAACAAAAGACACTTCGAACGAAATTCAATTGAGAACATTATGAGTAGTGTACATGGCAATGATGAGGCTTCATGGGCGATGAGGAATGAGGATATGGCTTGATGGGCGATGACAAAATTGGAAAGAGGAAAGAGAGTCTTGAAGGGCGATGAGAAATAGAGCGAGAGTGACTCATGGGCAATGAGGATTTCTCTCCTCTTTCCCTTGAAATTTTATTCCTCCGATGATGATCTAGTATACTTTTGTAACTTCTAAACTGGTTCTATGATTTTTTTTCCATAGAAAATATTTCAAAGTTTGTTTTAAGGAAATTTGTAATGTAATACATGTCAATTATTGCGAATGTTTATGAAAGGATGTTTTCTATTAACTCTTGTCAGGAAATGCAAACCTTGTTTCCTTTCGGGGAGGAGTTACATAAATGATAATCTGGTCCTTGAGCTCGTCGTTTTATCATTTTGTGTGATTAAAGACAAATGAATGAAACGACGTTGTTTTAGGTAAATTACTTATTAAAAAGTGGTGCTTCCGTCGCGACTCGAACCCGAGCAATCATAGTTTAGTAGGAGGGGTTTTGCCATTGAGTTAGTGGACTTTACATTGTATTGACTAACACAATTCTATTTAACATATAACATTTTTGATTCCCCAGCTTTATTTAAATGAAGGAAAAATTTCATAAAAATACTCCAACTAAATTTCATTAAGTTTTTTTAAGATTCAAATTTTTTCGTTACACAGTTTAATACCCCAACTAATTATTTTTCTCATTAGAATATACAAACTTTTAAAAGTCTGTCCATTTTAATACTCAAATTTTATTTATTTTAATTAAAAATACCAATAAGTTTCAAACAAAAATTAAAAAATCTCTAAAATCTAAGAGAAAATATGAAAATTTCTAATTTTATTTTAATATTTAGAAAAAATAAGGTAAATAAATTAGTGAGAAGAATTTAAATTTTTTTTAAAAATAATTTTTAATGTAAAAAAAGAATTTTTTTTTCTATTTCAAAACAAAAACTAAATTGAATATTTAAAATTTGAAAATTTTATTACAAATTTTAAGATTAGAAAAAAAACTAGTTACTTTTATTTTTCAAACATACAATAAAATTAGAATTTTGAGAATTTCTTTGTAAATTTTAAAGATTTTTTAAGTTTCATTTGAAATTTATTGATATTTTAACTAAAATAAAAAAGTTTGGGTATTAAAATGAGTATATTTTTAAAAAAATTTATATTATAATGAGAAAATAATTATTTAGGGTATTAAACTAGGTAGCGAAAAAGTTTGAGTATTAAAAAGCTTAATGAAATTTAGTTGGGGTATTTTTATGAAATTTTTCCTTCATTTAAATAAAGCTGGGGAATCAAAAATGTTATATGTTAAATAGAATTGTGTTTGTCAATACAATGTAAAGTCCACTAGCTCAGTGGCAAAAATCCTCCTACTAAACTATGATTGCTCGGGTTTGAGTCGTGACGTAAGCACCTCTTTTTTAATAAGTAATTTACCTAAAATGATGTCGTTTCATTCATTCGTCCTTAATTACACAAAATGATAAAATGACGTCGTATTATTTAACGTCAACTTAAAGGCGTTTAAATTATTTGTTAATTAGGTTAACAGTGTGTTTAATTGGTGAGTCAATCGAAAGTTTTGTAATAAACTAACAAAGTCAATAAAAATACAGATTTCTTTTGACCAGCCAGTATGTTGAGGTTTCTTTTGGCAATTTGTGCAAAGTTCGAAATTTTTTTGGCCGAATTCTCATTTTTATTTTATTTTTGTTATATTTAACTTTTTAATATTTTAACATTTAAAATAAATTACGAAAATTTATAATTTAAAATAATAATACAACTTAATTGATAAATTAAGGGTAGTACGGTATTTACAAGAATTAAAATCTTATTTTCCTAAAAATATCTTCTACAGATCCTATTGTGACAAATCAAAGTTTAAAGTGTCTTATTTTTCTAATTTTCTCTTAAAATATACCGATTGTATATGTACAATTATTACCACTGTATTATTACAATTAGATCATATACGTTGTAAATCGATTGTATATTAACAATACAATAATTTGCAAACCGAAATCTTTATTACTATAGATTAAACTAGGGTTGGGCAAAAAACCCGGATCAGAAGAACCGAACCGAACCCGATCCGAAAAAATAGCATCAAATCCAAACCGAAATTGATTAAATATCCGAATGGGTTCAATTTTATGATATTTAAAGAACCGTAACTGAACCCGACCCGAACCAAAGTATTTCGGGTACCTAAATATATCTGAAATAGATTTATATACATATATATATTAACTATTTTTAGATTAAAGTATATTAAAAACATTGAAAATATATAAAATACTTTTAAGTTGTCCAAAGTACTTCAAAATATATACAAATAGTCAAAAGTACAAGTCTAAAATAGCTTAAGTATACTCAAGGCACCAAAAACATTTAAAATATCTACTGATTCTCAATCCGAATATTCAAACTAAACCAATTTATATGTTAATTTTAGGTATTTTGACCTATGTTATTCAAATGTATATGTAATATATATTTTGTTTATAGATTTTGAGAAATTTAAAGTATATAATGATTTTTAAAATTATTTAAATGGGTTATCTGAACCCGAACCGAACCCGCAAAGATCTGAACCGAACCCGAACCGAAATTTAGAAATATCCAAATGGGGCTAAAATTTTGGAACCCGAAAACCCGAAATCCGAATGGACTCGATCCAAACCCGAGTGGGTACCCGAACACCCTCCCCTAGATTAAACTTTGCTCTAAATTGATTTATACTTTTCTCTTAGCTAGCAACATCATATCATCAGACACTGAATATGTATATTCAAAAAAAAAAATTTGAAACCGATTTTTAAAAAGTTAATTTTTAAAAAATAGAGTGGAAGTTAGAAATTACATGCTAAATTTATTTAAATAATATTGAAACAATTAAAGAAATGTACATTAAACTCACATCTTAAATTGTAAAAACGATATATATATATATATATATATATATATATAAGAAAAACATATTACCCATAAAAACAAATATTAAAATTATACAATTTAATCTTAGTTTATTTAAATTGACCATATATTTAAAAAAAACGTATTAGACTATTTCTTAATTCTTGTATCCCCAAACGCATCAAACAAGTAATAAAAGGGCTTAATACTCAATAGTTAGAGTGTCCACATCAGCCAATTAAATCAACCAATGAGGAAGTTTAATTTTGCCATGTTACTATCGCTGAAATAAAATTGATTTTGTGTGGTCTATATTATAATTATTGATCGGCCCATTCCACCCATGTCAAGTAACCCTGTTTGTTCCAAGTAACGAAGAGTATTTTCCCGACTCATCCATTTCATCTTCTCCTATTTCTGATTTTTTCCTAGCGTTACCTTCTCATCAATAATTATCAAATCTATTCTTCAATGTTTTGATTCACCTCCCATTGATCCTTCCCATATATAAAGCTCTATATCTAACCTAAATCCACCATAAATCAAACCCTACTCTGAAAAGCTACATCGATGGCCATGAAATCCAACTGAAAATCTATGTATTTATCGATGGATTTTCCCCTTTCTCCCATAACCTGTCACTGTAACTCTGGATGACGATTCATTCCTTAGGTATTCCTCTTTCAATACATATAGGATGCATGATTTACATGAAAACCAAATGTATTCATCACTTTCTCACCAACAAATACATGCGCAAGATGACTCTTAAAGCTCTAAATCCATCATCACAACTTCTTCGACAACATGGTCCCCAATATCCTGCCAAAACCGGATGCTTATTGGTCTTCAACTACTCTTCATCGACAAAAAGGTAAGGCTTGCTATTCTGAATCCTTTGGGTTTAAAAAGACAGAATTTGCACGCTGACGGACTGATGCTGATTCTAACAATGATTTCATTATTAGTTTCAGGATCTGCTATTATCGACCAACTACGCATTTTTATAATAGTTTCAGGATAACAAAGATGTAGGTGGTGACAACAACAATTTAATTGGTCAGTTCGGTATGGGATTCTATTCATCATTCTTGGTTGCAGATAGCGTAAGTTATTTTCTTGTGCTTTATGTGTACTCTGATCATTGTTATGCCCCCTCTCCACCAACTGAATAATGCTTTAATTATCTATGTTTTGAAGGTTACTATGTCAGCGAAGAGCCCAATGTCTCATTAGCAATATGCAAGGGAAGGAGAAGCAAATTCAAGCAGTTATACCATTAAGGAAGAGACTGATCCTCAGCTAATAATCCTAGAGGAACATGTATTAGTTAGCATCTTAAGGTGGTTATGCTTTTGTATTTCTTTTGTACATTAATTCAGGTATTTTCTCTGTCATAAAAACCCTACATCCTAAACTTATTTTCTCTTTCTCTTGCTGTCTAATGTAGTGGATGATAAAGGATTTGCAGAGTCAAAGCAAATTCAGAGCTCGGGAAAAACTATCACAGTTTGTCTCGATCTATATATATACACGTGGCAGGAAAAAGAACACATAAAAGAGCTATGATTAACAAGATGACATATATCGGAACTTTAACATGATATATATGTAGTTACGCTATGTATCAGAACACAACTAAGATTCGTATTTTCATGTTTGGTTCTCTCTTATACAGGTTCAAATTGAGATGATTCAACTGAATTAAAAAAAAAAGAGAGTTGGAGACCAAACTGAGGTATACTTTGCTTCTCTTATCATGTTCTGAGAATTGTCTTGATATGCACCATAAATATCATGATCCCTATCAGGGAATAGCTAGATGTGCATGGAAGTTGGCTTGGAGATCACACTTTTTTAATGTGTAACAGAGAAAAAAGAAGATCAAGATGGAAGTTGAGAGATACCGAGATTGAGAGCTTACTAATGAGACGCGGACAATTTGGGTAAGGACTGTTCGAACTTTTTGGGTGCATATGCATAATGCAAGTTGTTCATGACTGTTGTAATTGTCGTCTTCTAAGGTAAAATATGAATCATACTTTTCCGGTATGTAGATCGATGAAAACATGGCAAGAGAGATTATTAACAATTAACCAAACCTCACTTGATTTTTTCAGGTGGTTTTGGACACCAACGCATATCACTTTTGTCATGGAATGTGCTATTGGAGGTGAACTATTTGAGCATATATGTACCGCTAGAAGATTCAAGGGAGGACGAGGTGAGATTGACATTTTGAGATGAGATAATATATTATTCAGATATAGCACTAATATCATAGTTGAGTTGTATATTGTCTAATGTAGTTTTAGCGAAAATGAATAGGAGTTTACGCAAATATTGTATCTGTAGTAGCTAGCATAGGAAACAAATGAGGTATGTGATCGATTTTTTGATCATTATTAGCTTTCTTACTTTTAGTCTCAAACTTTTGTGCTCACCTTTTTTTGCTAGGCAATATACTTTTCTAGCAGATGTCAAGAGTCAGTGATTGCCATGATGTAGTAAGAAATGACTTCGAAGTTCTTCTTAACTCCTGCATAAATACTGAAGTTTAGTTTATCATTCCTGTAGACACATTATTTTTCCTTATTCTCATAGCAGATACACCAGAGTTAGAGGAAATTGGAAATATATCACTAAGCAAACATATATGCCATCTGGCTTTCATTTTGGTGAAAATAATTCTGTGTTTGGGATAAGGGTAATATCACTTTGATTAAAAACTCAGTATGTTTTAAAGTGATTATATGGGATCCTCATTTCTCTGTGTAACCTGACCTCTCAGCTCCCGATAACCACAAAATAAAAACAACAAATCATTGACGGAGTCTTTGATTTTCAGATTAAGCTAAAATCAAAAGAACATGAAAAAGTTAGTTGTTTATATGACACCAATAAACACCTCTGAACTAAAAAATAAGCTTTAAAATTGGTTCTTTATATGATCTTTCAATTAAAAATATTTTGAATAATTTAAAATATATAAGAACGGGTTTTTAATGTTATGGTTTATTCGTTTACAAGCCATAACAACACAAGTTTTTCTCCTCACTCAAATAATAAACCTACACAAGTTTTTCTCCTCACTCAAATAACAAACCTAGAAATCACAGAATCAAACATTGTAGCCTATCATGCAAAATACTAAAATTAGAAATATATATATATATATAGAAAAATTCATAATTATAAGAAAGTAAAATACTATTAAAATAAAAAAAATAGTAAAACAATTTGCTCATGCTATCAATATTTTTAAACTCGGCTTGGACACTAAATCAGATTAATTCCAGAAATGGATCAATAAATTAATAAATTTTATTATATATTTATATATTAATATAATATTATCAATCGTCTAAAATATTAGAAAATATTAAAAAACATGTTTATTTTAAAAATATAACTGAAAATTTATTTTTAATCTCATTTTTTTTTCATGAAAAACAAATTATTTAATTAATTTATTAATTTGTTTCAAATTTTTTTATTAATATTGAATTGGGACTTTGGGAAAAATTAAGATAAGAATAATTATATAACAATTACTTTTTAAAAAATTACTTGTGAATATAAAAGAAAGTTTTTAATTTAAAAACTACATTACATATATTTTTTTAAGTTATTACCTCTAGGCTATCATGAATATACTACTAGATTTTCCATCTTTATTTATAAATACCAAATAAGTTTGTGTAGAGGTCAAATAAGTTAGAGCATCACCAATTGATGCATTTTTCTTCTAGCTACACCAACACCATCATAAGCTGTTTAATAATTAAAATAATAGTCTAAAATAATAATGGAAGTATGTTTCTACTCTAACATACAAACAATATTGCAAAATTATATATTTTCTACACAATACCAATGACAAATATATCTGCATATGTGTAATGCACATAATCTATCCAAGGTAATTTTATGTAGTATGTAAACATATGATCGTTCATAATGAAATCTCCTACAAGTTTCACAATTTTATCGTAAATACTTATTTACAAAATAATAGATATCAAACAAATTATAAAATTGAAATATATATCATATAAAAAACAAATAAATGATATAATATAACAAAATAAAACTTTGATGTTTAAGTTATGCTTCCTCTATTTCCAAATTATCAATGTTTTAGAGATTTTTTTCTTAAATATATTTTCAATATATTTTAACTAGGTAACAATTGTAAATTGTAACCTTCGAATAAATAAATTGTGATTATTGAATTTTGATTGATTAAAAATTATGAAAAATAGTTAATAACAAAAAGTAATGCATTTATAATCAAAATTTAAGATGAAATTTTACTATGTCTGGATATTTTAAAACATAAATCTTTTTAAATATTATTTTATAGAAAAATACACCGCACGTAGCGTGATAATATCTCTTGTTATCTTAAAAGTATATCCATAAAATATTTGAGCGGCATATGTTGATAATATATATTTAATAACATATAAATATATTTATAAGAAACTAAATTAAAATTCACATTTTTATTATCAAATATTATAAACAAAACATATAAAATTATAAGAAAAAATACTATGTACAACATTGAAAATCTGTGGACACAAGAAAAAAACACCATGCAAAGAATATTATGTAACAATATCACAATTCAATATATCTTTAAAAATGATTATTCACGCATCAATAATCATAAAAATAATACAAATATATCATGTATCACTATTCTATTCTATTAAAATAGAGTCACTAATTTTTATCTACTATTGAAAGTCATAGTTGGACCATTTCATTAATTATATTAATCAACCAAATATTTCATATTTCTAGAAAATCTTAATAATAGATAGGAATGTTAATAATTAATCAATTTTAATAGATAAGATTTGAATTTTATTTTTTGTTATAACAAAATCTGTTGAGAAACTATAACAAAATCTTAATAAAAAATTACAAATTTGTTTTTTATAAAATATTGCATTAATTATTTCGTAATTACTAATATAATATTATTATAAATTAATTTTAATTAAAATTTTATTACAAAAGGAGAAATAGAGTACTATGATATTTAATAAATTTATAGTTATAGTCTATATTATATTAAAATAGAATTACTATATGAAATTATATTAAATTGATATATCAATACAATTAAAACAATAGCCTTTTTTGACATCCCCTTGACTTTTCAAAATATTCACAAGAATGCCATTGATATTAATTACTAAATATATTGATTTATTATTTACCCACATAAAAAGGCTATAAGCCAACTGGTTTTTTAAATTGAGTTGGCCTTGCAAATCGGGTTATCGAAAATCTAACAACCAAAACCGGGTTCCAATTTTGAAGAAAAACCAAAAATCGTAATTGTATCTGAATTATTAAAAAAAAAACAAAAACAAATGAGAACCGAATTGTACTCAAAATTTATCGGATTTCAAAATATATTAACCAAACCAAACCAAAAACCAAAATAACAAAACTAAAACCTAAAACAATTCATAACATCTATACAGTTCATATATCTCTTGAACCAAAACACGATAAACCAGAACCGAACTCGAAGCAAGCTAAGAACTTAAAAGAAACAAGCGCAAACTGAACCGAACGCTCAGTATAAAACATATTAATGAACAAAGATGCGAATATAAATTTTATAACAAAAATAATCTCACGCTTATAGGACATGAAAGAACCGAATTTACAAAACAAACAAATTCCACGCTTTTTAAAGCGCGGATCAAAATCTAGTAATTGATTTAAAATAGAAAGAACAATATATGCGCTGCCCAGCGCGGTTTAGAATCTAGTTTATTCATTAATTAATGGTTTACACTAGACAACTAGCACATGTTCTGGAGTCTGAATCAAGTTTATAATATGGCCGGCAGCACTAATATAACGTTATGTTACAAAACTCGGTTCGTATTGGTAACTTATGCAAAATATTATCGATTTATGCTCTAGTTAATATTTATGTTCTAGTCATTTAACGTCTTTGTTATAATCTTAATCTCATAGTTTTATTGCACATAAGATAACCGCATGAATGATAATCCTTTCTTGCTGTTAAAAGATTCTTGAACTAAACTCAGTTTGTTATTACTTTCCTCTCAATTTCTGGTCTAACACTCAAGATTGTTGACTTTTATTATGCATCAAATCAAATAATGTAGGTGTGATTGGAGGGTTGGCCCCACATTCATATACAATATCCAAATTCACAATTCCCGGAATAGTGAAATCAGCGGCGAGCTCTGCGAACACAGCGTGGCAAGCCATTTTGAAACCTGTATTACTAACTAATAATTCTTTTTTATTAAAAGTAAATATATTTTGTTATGTACTTTTCATAATTAATGTTTACAAATATAGTGTTTTATATAAAATAAATACATGTATAATATTTTAAAACAACAAATATAAATATAAATGGATTTTATAAACATATAATTACGAAAAATTAATAAACATAATATCAAAGTATGATAAACAATTATTTATCAATTTCAAATAATAAAAATATATAAAAGTTATTAAAACATCAAAAATATTGTAATATTATTTTTGGTGTAATATTTAGTGTCATGGTCGGAGATGATAAAAAAAATTGACACCAAAACATAAAATTTGATATAATTTTA